>PVJO010012719.1:0-54478 GCA_004026905.1 Hystrix cristata | reverse complement strand
GCCCAACAACCAACGAGTGGCTGAAGAAGATGTGGTTTTTCTACACAATGGAGTACTACACTGCCATAAAAAAGGATAAACTAGAGTCATTCATATATAAATGGATGTTTCTTGAGAACATACTCTTAAGTGAAATAAATCGGACACTCATGAGCACACATCGAATTGTTTCTCTGATATAAGAGACCATAACTGTAAAAAAGGACAAAGAGGTGTAATAGATATTATATAGAGGGAGGATGGTGTGCAAAGGAGAGGAGTGCTAGAAAGAAAGAAGGGGAAAAGCAGAAAGGCAACAGGGGAAAGAGAGGGGAAAGGGAAAATATGGAAAATGATGAATGAACCTGATATAAATAGGGGGGAAGAGAGGAGAGGGGAGGGGCGGGGGAGGGGGGAGAACCAAGATGCACCATGTATAGGTACAGAATAAATGTAATGAATGTGACCAATGTATGTAGAATGTACCAATACATGCTCTTGGTTTAAAATTAAAAAAAAAAAAAAAAGATGTGGCCCCTGCTCCCCAGGGATTTTTGACTAACAAAAAGAACTCATGAAGACATACTGACAACTAACCCCTGATCCATAATACGCTGGATGCAGAGAGGTTTAAGAAAGTATTAGGCTGGGAAGACAGAGGCAGGACAGAGGGAGTCTTCTAAAACTGGTGATGTTGGGTCTGCTTATCAAAGGATGAGTAAGAACACTCCAAAGAGAGGAGGAAGAACTCCTCAGACGGAGTGAACAGCACCAGCCACTACAAGATGATGTGGAAGAGTGTGACTGAGCTGGAGTACGTGGGGCCTAGAGTGCTCGAGCATCAGAAACAGCCATTTACTGGGCACTGAGTATAAGGCAGAAGTGCCACAAGACTGTCAACTCGACTGTCTCTAATCACAGTTAGGCATTCACAGGGCAGTCATGTTCGGAAGAGCACTCAGTCTTTTATTGAATTTTTGAAAGGATCATTAGGATATTTTACCAAAGCCATTTCTGAAGCCACTCTTGTATCAGAGAAATTTTGCTAGGATCTGAGTAAACTACGTCCTGAAATCTTTCCTCACCCCTTGTGCTGGGGCTATGCTAGGACCAGACCCTCTGACCATCAGACTCGTCCCTCACTGTTGCTTGCACTATTCTATGCCGCAGTGAAGACAAGGAAGCTGGTACTTGCAGGCAGCATCTCCCAAAGTCTGGCTGGATACAGGCAGTGGGAGGAATTATCAGGAGCGCAGAGGGCAAGAGGAAGGGAAGTTGGGACATTTCTTCCTCTTTCTCTCCGCCTCAGGTAGTGTCTCTGAAGTGGTCTGTACCTCCACCATGGCTCCAGCTCCCCTAGACACATCTATCCTAGTCCAGGCTCCGGCTGAACACACCCACTATGGTTCTGGCTTCCTCCTGATGACCCCAATCCTTGGGCCTTGGTAACTTAATCTCACCTTTCCTGTTTCCCCAGCCTAGGGCTAGTAGGTGTCTCCCAAGTGTCCCTGATTTCTGTGCTACTACACTGTTTCCTGGTTGGCTTCTCACTCCATCTGTCATCACTTTCTTATACTGAATTTCCTCTGTACTTAAAGTGGTCTCTCTCTTCTGATTTGTACCATGACTAGTAGAGAGGCTGCACTTCAGTAATCTCTGGGTCTTCCTTAGCATCTGATACAGTGATTTTTTTGCCTGAATGCTAAGCATTTATTAGATGGACAGATGGATAGATAGGTGACTATACCGTTAAGGGATGATACGACTGGGTGGATGAAGAGATGGATGGATCTTCATAATTTAATGAGACTGTTTTGATTTTGTGAAAATAAAGGAGCAAATTTATAAGAACTATGAAGACAGTGATTCTGAGAGATACTAAAATGGTCAGAGTTTAGAACAGATGTACCTCCATGAATCAAGCCAAAAGAGAACCAGCAGTTGGAAAAAACAAGAGAGGGAGATTCTGTGGGGTTTATTTATTCCTTGTCGCATCTGAATTGAGTCACTCATTCCTCCTCTCTTTCTTTCTGGATCTCTTCCTATATTGGCAGAGGAGCAGGGGAGGCATGTAAATAGCAAATAGTCTTAATTTTCATCTGGCAGACATTTCCATCACATTTATTATGCCTGAATCTCTGCAAAATGAAGGAGATATAATGGAAGGAACCTCATCACCATTGATTCTCAGTCATATGTACTCGAAGAAGATGCCAAATGGCTACAGTCTTGGGCTGGGAACAATCTGATTGGTCAGACAAATGTAGTCTGTGGGGTTCTTGGGGACTTTCAACAATTACATAGTCTCAGAATCTCGCATCCTTTTTCTGAGTATATTGCCTTGAATAATTAACAACTCAGAGACCAAGCCTTTCCAAAGCCACTTTGTTCATCCCCTTGATAAGCAGGACCATACTGAAACATGTTGAATAAAAGATGTTTCCATCTTAGTCACTGATGCTGGCATATAAGAGCATTGAGCATCTGAATTCCTGGCCCTGCCACTTACCTTCTGAGTTGCACAGCAAAGTCAACAAACTTCCATGAGCTTAAGATTATTTGCTCTCTCCTCTTCCTCACAAGATCTTTGCATTGACTAGATTATAAGAACAAATTTACAACCATAAATTCAGTGTCATGATATCATCAGCTATATAATCAGTTTTCTCTATAGACCTGACCTAAAACCCTCCTCCTGAGATGTATTCCAAGGTCATTTTGCCCTATCATATAGTATGAATCTGCCCTACTGATGAATCAAAATGCAATAAGTCAGATGAAGAATAAGAAAAAAGAATTCACCTAACAAAAGGAATTGTCACTAACCAGATCTGCTTTGGTGAAAAACTGCCAAAGTATGTGAAATGTATCTTTTTTCTTTTGCTTCTTGGTACCCTTCTTCTTATTTCCAAGAAAAAAAATCCTCATCCAAGATTTCCTCCAAAGTCCATTGCCCTGAGGCTACGAAGTTTTGTTTATCCTTTCTATTTCCTGACATCAGTTTCCTCTTCCAATGCTTTTCGTTTATTCATCTCACCTCGTTGTCATGAATAAACAGTGCTGATTGGATCCAGTCACACCAGGTTATCAGATAGCCAGGTAGTCTCCTTAATCATTCATCAAGTGCTAACTTCCTAAAGGTTGAACAGGAGACTTAACATCTTCAGATGACATTTCAAACAGAGCATTTGGTCAATGGAAAGTAGAAAAGAGGATCTTCCTAGAGCCTTTTGGATTACACTCCTAGAAACAAATCAGACTCAAAGTCAGGTCAAAATGGTCCTGCCGAAGATTTTTCCTTCATTTTCCTCTTCTTCCTTCCAGCCCCACTCAAAGTTGGAGGCCAGAGGCAAATCAGCCCAGAGGATTTTTATTCCTTCATATCTCTAGAGGAATAAAAAGTAGGCTCTTTGTGTTATAGCTCTTGGAATGTGAGAGATTTCCTCCCTATCTGAGACCAGCCAACTTCAAAGCATTCTCATGAAGACTAGCCATTTTATAAAATTCCTCTGGCTTCATGCCAGGCTAGTCTTCCCTGCCACTCTGGTTGAGCCCCTACTTCCTCTCTACACCACGGGTTGGTAAGTGTTCAGAACATGTCTACTTTTCAGGTTAACCTAAACAAAGCATCAGGAAATAAGGAAGTCTGCTGGCTCTATCTCATGCAATGCAATGCAGAACCAATTTAAATGATCAAGTCAATCAATAGTCACTTATTGAGTATCAACCAGCTCTGTTTATGCTTCGCTGAAAACACCCACTCCTCACTTCCTCCTCACCGTCTCTTTGGTAACCTTCTCCCCTTACTGATCTCTCCACCACCACAACCATCACTATCATCAATAATCAACTTGACAGATCCCTGGGAGCTGTCCAGAATTTCAGCACGGTAGGTCAAAGGGAGGGGTGGGGCCCTTTCTTTCCCTCTCTTGTCAGAAGCAGATGGGAAAGGTGGGAGGAAAGAGTTTATTTATTTTCTACTCTTGCCCAAAGCGATCTCTATTTTGAGGGTCAGTTCCTTCCACCCCCATACCAAGCCCAACATTAGCTTGACTGACAGTGGCCCCACCCCAGCACATTTCCGAGAGGCCCTAACTGACCCTGTTTACATTGCATGGAAACGGCTCTGCACTGCAGAACTTTCCATTTCAGGATTTTGCAAATTTTATGAGAATTTTTGGGCACGCTGATTTTTAGCTCCCCCTTTCCCCTCCAGCTAAAATCAAGATCTTTCATCTAGCTCTGATCTCAGAGGGACTTTTTTCTTAGCACTTGGGACATGATTAAATAACAGGCACACGTGCACATACCAGCCCCAAACCCTTTTATTTCCCAGATCTTTCTTCAGTAATGAAGCTTGAAATGGAAAACTACTGTGCAAAGAAACTGTAGCTGTAAAAGGAAGAGAACCAGACAACACACTAGTTCAGCTCCTTCTGGAGAGAAGTGAGAAGTCTGCTCCTGAAACAAGGGTAAAGTAAGTGTATGTATCAAATGGAAGTTTTTCCAAGGAGAACTTTGGGATGTGCCCTGCTTACCAGTTGGGGGTCCACTAGTTGTGAATAAAGGGGAATCAGGAAGCATTTATCTTTCCAGAGAGCCTGAGAGAGTGAGAAGGGTATTGGCTGCCAATAGCATTCTTTTTATCGTCCAGTTGATGTGATCATTAACTCTACCAATTATGGCAATATAAAGAAATCATTAAAATGCAATTATTACAGCTATATAAGTTTATAGCTGCATAACTCCATCAAAAGGCCGCCTTTGTATGTCTTTATGTGCTCCATAAACCTGAATAAGTTGCAGCAAAGAGAAAAAAATTACTTCAATATGAATCAAGAGCAAATTCAAAAATTCTGTCCTACTCTATAGACAGTGACAATGAAAAGCCTGGATCATTTGTAACCTCTAGCCTGGTGGGTGCCTGCTAGACCTTTTCTCTCTAGTCTAGGCCTACATCTCTCATGACCTGTCTCTGGCCAAACCGACCCAACAGAATGAAAGCCAGCTGAGCAAATTAAAAATAAAATGTCAACTCTATGCATTATTTCTTATAGTTCTCATATTTAAAAACCCTATGGCAGGCTGGGGATTTAGCTCAGTGGTTAGAGTGTTTGCCTCGCAAGCATGAGGCCCTGAGTTCGATTCCTGGTACAAAAAAAAAAACACCCTATGGCCACAAAATTGTCCCCATTTTACAAATTAAAAACTGAGAATTCAAAAAAAATTTAAAGGACCTGTCTGTGGTCACGTAGTGGACTGCACAGAGTTGTTTTGTCTCCTCCAGCCCCATCCATCCCAGATCTACTCTCCACCCTGGTCTCTGCTCTCAGAGGCTGACTTGAGGGGACTGCCTCGGAAGGCTCCCTGACCTTCTGGTTTGGGGTTGGCCTGTGCAATTGGCAGCCAATGGCAAGAAAACAGAGGGCGACCAAAGAGAAAAATTGGGATTTTGATTCCCTTCGCCCTTCCCTGTTGGGTTATCATTTAGATATGTGCCTCCATCTACAGCCTCAGGTCTTTCCAGGTAGCTCTGTCCTCAGCAATAGCCACAGACCTCTCCAGCTTCTGATAATTTGACCCTTCCTTTGCTCCTTCTAAGGGTGGTAGCAGTGTCTCTGCTGTTGCTTGTTCCAGGGTCTCCACCATTCCTGATTGTTTTTCCTTAACTGCCCACATATACCTCTTCTTTAAACTGTCTTCATTGCCTCCTTTGAAAGTGCCCACGGTTTCCTGCAAGGACCCTGACAGAGATGCATAGCTAATGAGTGCTGGGACCTGAACTAGAACCCAGACCATCAAAGCCCTAGGAGCCCAGGCCTGAATAATTTCAAAAAATTAATTTGTTCCAGACATGGGCATGCTAATTGTCATCACTAGCAAAGCTTCAAACTCCATACTTTGGTTGGCACTGTGCCGAGCTACTTGCTGCGTCAAACATACTGACTTAAACCACTATGAATAGCACATGTGTAAGACACAGACATCCCAAACCAACACCTGGATAGACAGTAAATGCATGTGGGAGTTGAAGGTTGAACATCTAGAAAAGCAGTTGTTCTATTTCCAAACCAGGTGGAGGAAAGCAGTGGATCAGATCATACAAAATTGCAAATGATCCCAAAACATTTCTATTTGGCTTCGACATGCACAATTAGACAATACATCATTGATTTGTTTAGGGATTACTGTTGCAAATATGCCTACCTAATTAATGTTCATTAGACTAATAGTGAAGAGAGTTTGTGTCCTTGGAGTTCGCGCGTGAATGCCACCTGGAAGCCAAAAGCAAAGCACCCAGCTCCAGTGCTCCAGGAAGTAAACTACAGAGCAGATTGCCCATACATAGCCCACTATAGTGCCCTGCCCACTCTTGCTTCAATTTCACATTTTCAGTCTGTAAGATCTAAGGTAATGGGCTGTGGCAGGTGACTCAGGTTCTCAGGATACAGCAGACCCTTGGGTGGTCCCCTGTGGCTCCATACGCCTTTCTCTGAGGAGCCAAACATCTCAGAATGGCACCTTGAGCCATCCAACTGACTCACAGAAAGGGGCAGCAGTAAAGAAAGTGAGGTTGGGAGTCAGAAGACCTGGTTCTCATACACCCATGCTGTCTCCCTAGGGACATGCTTAAGCCTCAATGAATTTTAGAGTTTCATGTTTTAAGATGGAGGCAATAATATTCTTATCAAAAGTTAAAATGAGACACCAGACCTGGCACATAGAGTATTCTCACTGAATATTAGTAGAATTGAATCATGGATGAGAAAATGTTTTGTAAATCTTAATTTAGTGCTGTTATTATAGACATTTAGAGATGGAATTGTCTTGCCTGGTTTGTAGATAAATTTTACTGAATTCTAGCCATTGTAAATTAATAGTGTTCTGATTTTTTTTTCAAATAATGACAATACTTTTATTATTATTCATTTGTTCGTCATTGTCTAGTAGGCCATGTTCTAAAACCTTTACACAGATTGTGCCATTTAATCCTTGTAACTACCCCCCACACACACACACACACAACGGGCACAATAATTCTCCCTATTTTAGGAAGTCAGAGAGGTCCTGTAACTAGTAAGCAGCAGAACAAGGATGCAAATTCTGGTCTAATGTCAGAACCTGTGCTCCTTCCAGCTGTGTTCTCTGCCTCACAAATTGCTGAATGACAAGCCAAAAGTGATGTGCTTGGAACAAAACACAAGAAGCTATCATGATGCTACCACAGTGCTTTCTGCCTGGGGTGACGAGGGAAGGCTTCATAAAGGAGTGAACAGTGAGCAGAGCCTGGGAAGATGAAAAGAAACTATGCACATAGAAATGTGATGCAAAGGGGAGAGAGGAAGCATAGGCATCATGGAAGTTGCCAGATGTATTAAAAAGACAGCAAGTTGTGCCATTGAGGGGTCATGAAGAGGCTTCCAAGAGACAAGAGCCAAAGCTCTGAAGATGGCTCAGAGTGAGGCCACCTCAGAATGCAGGGCTAAATGGTGGGATTTACTCCTTCCTGGAGGGAATGGGGGCTTCCAAAACGCTTGAGCAAGAGTTCAACAGGACCAGAACTCTGTCTGGGAAAGAGTTAATGTGACAGTCGCACGTAGGATGGTGTGAGGGGGAGAGACTGCAGGGAGGGAGACCACGTGTCCCCGCCATCAGATAGGCTGCTCTGCACCCACTGAGATAAATAAAGACTTGTTGACTGACTGACAGACAGGCTGATTGACACACTGCCTCCAAACCACAAACCCATCTCCATCAGAAATTCCCCGTTCGTAACTTACCCACCATGACAGCTGGGCCTGAAAGTGGGCACAGAGCTGAGGCTAATGTGATTAGAAAGGACCCAGAAGGCTGCACTGTAAATGGATAAGGACTAGAAACTACCTTTCCTAAAAAAACAAAAGAAAAGAACATTGGAGGAGGGAGGCCAATGACACAAGAAATAGCCCTTGCAAACTGAACATAATCCCAATTCTTTTTCCTTTTTTTCCTTCTCTTTCTCAATAGTGAGGGGAAAATGCACGGCAGCTGTGTAAAAAATGATGGTTTTATTTCCATATGTGGGGTTGTCAGGGAACTTGGCTATAACCTTTTATAGGATGTTAATAATTTAGAAAAGGGAGAAACATTCCCTGGTCAAAACTAATCTCGTACAAATAAATACTTTGCAGGGGAAAGAAAGCATTACATTCATCCTGGGATGAACAGGCGATTATCAAGCCTTCACACGTTGCTGGCATCCGTCACCTGGGCCATTCACTCTGGTTAATGGCAATCGCATTACTTTCCTTGGGTCTTTTCTCGTGGTTAGCATCGTCGAAGGGCTGGATGACTCCCTCCTGTACTGACTCTCCCTAGCTTCCCTCTCTCTGCCCGTATGGGTCTACATTCTCTGAATATTCGAGTGTGAACCACAATAGCTGTAGACAGGAAATGATCTGCAGTGGTTGGTGCTCACCAATAGGCTGATATCTGGTATCAACCACAGAAGCCTTCTGGGTTTAATGTCCAATCACAGCCAAAACATGCTTGAGGGTTCAGAAGTAAATTTGGTTCTTGCTCACAAGTAGGAGCATCAGCAGACGAAAGGCTCTGGTTGGCCAGGTACACTTGAAAATGTCTGCTTCGTAAGTCAGACATTTACTTGTCCCATGATTCACACCAGTAACTGGACACTAGACAGCTCTTTGCGGCGCAGTGCACCTTGTTGGCTGTTAGCCTGCTGCTAAACGCTAGTCGTGACACGGCTTGACATTTATATACTAGGGCTTGTGATTACAAAGCCACCCTTTCCCTTCACGAAAGAGAATGAACAGTAAAGGAAGCAAGGATGTAGCAGGCAAGATAACCAGGACAGAAGTATGTTGACTAACAAATACAGCTGAGCTATATTTTTCACTGTAAACAGTCATTATGTGGCATTTTCCCACTAACGTGGGTCCCTAGACCAGATAAGAAGTTTGGCCACAGCTCAGCCTCACTTGGAAGAAGGAAGATTTTTTTTTCATTTACTTTTCTGCTCCTTTGTGACACCAACCTCCTCACCCTCAGGTGAGCAATTCTCCATAAGCTAGCCAGGACACCCCCCCGCCCCGAGCAGCCCGATCCCCGACAAGACATTCAGTATCCCTGGGATGGCTGCCATTCCCCCCACCCCCAAGGTGCCCAAAGTGAGGCCAGCTCTGTGGAGTGCCAGTAAACCAGTTCTCCGGGGGGGGTAGAAAACAAACCCCAAGTTGCAGTGTTTGCCCATTGTCCTGGTGTAAAAACACCCACCACAGCCAATTTCGAGTCACCAACAGTTTAACAACAGCTTGTAACATTCCTGAACATTTAACAATCTGCCAGTGTGAGCCACTTCAGCACAGCCCTGTGAGGCCCCCACTCCCCACTGCCTCTGTGGGCCTCCAGGCCTAGACGGGTCAGGCGGCCCTCACCCACACTTGCTGCTCAGCCTCTGGAGTGTGTGGGACAGTCAGATCCCCACATGCTCCTTAATCAACATCTTGTTCAGAAAGTGTCACTTGCCATAAATATAGGCTTTTAACCTGTCTCCTTGCCAGCTACCTCGGGGAGTACAGACAAGGAATTCATCATAAATTTCAGGCTGGTAGATATCAAGGGAGTAGGAAAGGCTCTCAGTCCACAGGAACTGCAGAGCGGGCACGTCTCCTGAACCCATAGCGGACGAGGGGGACAACTCTCCAGTCTTTTCAGTGTCTGCCCCCATCCTAGGCACCCGGAGGAAAAACAGCCCAGATTCTTTCCATGTATTGCAGGAGGCAGGCTAAAGGTACACTGGTGTCAGAGTTGTGGGGTTAGAGATCCACATGGGTTAAACGATGGAAACCCATCAGCCGTTTTTAAGGTAATTACAGGAAACATTTTATAAGCATAAAAACTGCCATCAGAAGTTTTCCTAGAGAGAGGAAACAAAGAAGACAAAAAATAGGGAACTAGAAACTGAGACAGGGTCCCAGACAGAAACAAAAGGGGAAAGAAACAGAGACAAGTAGATGGAGATGATATTGAACTTGTTTCTGCTAAATCTAAAAAGCCCAAAATAGACATAATTCTTTATTGGTTCCAAGCTCCTGGGTACAGTTCAAAGCCAATTCATCCACTGCTCCTCCATCCTCTACCTCGATTCAGTTTAGTGTTTTCCATCCTACCTGACATTTTGTTCAAACTTGTTCACCCTAACAGAAATGCTAGCACCTGACTCTGGTTTTCTTTAGGTCATTTCTCTTCTAGAAACATTCTTTTCCCTTCTAAATCACTTTCTCCTCCCCCAGACTCATTTCAACCCTCAATCTATCCAGAAGATGTCCTGGTTAACCGGCCTGCCTTCCAGCACTTTTTTCTCTCTTGATCCCTTATCACCTAGGTATACAACTGGGCAAATCTTTATCCTATCTAATAACCACTCTGCAATCATTTGGCAGCATGACTGACCTTAGCCAAGTCATATTCCTTCTTGTACACGCCTATCTTCAACTGTTCAAGGTAAAAACCAGGCTGAAAACTTTACTTTCTTTGCAGCTGACATCCATCAACTGTAAATGTTGAGGGCCACACGGGAAAAGATTGAGGTATGTACCAAGGAGAAAAGGATAAATAGATGTGGAGGCCAGAGGGGACTGGGAATGGCTGACAGTGACAGTGCCGCAAGGACTTACCTACTCTCCCCTCTTCCACAGTAACAACAGCCACCCAGGATGAAGCTATTGATCGCAAAATAACTTGTGTTGACTAAATTCTGGTCTATCTGACTTAATAGTGACACACAATGGCTTCTGGAAAGATAAGACCGCTGGTACTCATCCTGTGCTGCTTATTCTTCTCTAGGCTCTCCTCCATCCTGCTGTTTGGAATGTGGATGTGATGGCTGGGGCACTGACCTCCCTCTTGGTCTATTAGAATGAGAACTACAGTGAGCTAGCAAGAGCCTGCACTCTAGAAAACTTCACAGAATAGACGCTCCCCATCAGTCCCAAACTGCAGCCCTCTGAAAGAAATTCTCTTGTTAAACCACCATTATTTGGGGTTTCAACATGTTACTTCAACATGTTACTTAAAGGTGAACTTAATCCTCAATAATAGAAAAAGAGTTTTAAGGCTGAAGAGGAATTACCAAGAGTCCGAGACAGTCAGATGGTGGAGGGTGACTGGTGGAGGTGGGCTAGCAGATGGCGGGTGAAAGGAGCTAGTGAAGAGTTAACAACAAAGGCAGCACCCTCTCCTGACATCTCCGCCCCCAGAGTCAGTCTCAGCCGTGGCAGTTTCCAAGGCCCATCCTTGAAGCCTGTATCCACCACCTTCTCTTCTTTTGTGCAGCCGGAAGCTCCTGAGACACATCATTTCACTTGCCACTAACGGTTCTTCTCCAGCGTTTCCATTCCCCAACTGTGGCTAGTCCATGCTTTCTTTTGCTTTCTCCCCAGATACAACAGTGACATCCCAGACCTGATTTCAAGTATTCTGTCTAGTGAGCCCTGAATTTCAAAAATGTTGTTTAAACTACGTCGGGGGGAGGGAAGGAAGGGAAAAGGGATTTTAAAAAAAGAATCAAAAAAGTGGGAAAGAGAACCAGGGTTGGAAGGAGCAGGGAGAGATGGGAGGAGAAGGGGACAAAAAAGGACTAAGCTGTGTTATATACCTGTTATAAACTCCCCATGATAAATGTAATCATTATGTACTACAAACACGTACTAATAAAAAAGAAAGCTAAAAAAAAATAAGTTACATCAGCATAATAATTAGTATATGCCTCAAAAAGCCAGAAGAAATGATTTTGAATATTTTCACCACAAAGAAATGATAAATATTTGAGGAGATATGTTTTACTTGATTTAAACATTGTATTATGCATGCATTTATGAAACCATCACATGCCCTATTAATATGCTCATTTTTGTTTTTATGTAGCAGTTAAATTTAATTTTTTTTTTTTTTTTTGTGGTGCCGGGGATCGAACTCAGGGCCTTGTGCTTGCAAGGCAAGCACTCTAATCACTGAGCTAAATCCCCAGCCCAGTTAAATTTAAATTTTAAAAATTAAAAAATAAATGACATCAGCAAAACAATCTTTTTTCCCACCGGAACAAAAAAATGCCAATTTGAGACTCAAAAAATTGGCTTCCCTTATTCCCCTATACACCTACCTAGATGATTTTTTTTAATTGATTTTTTTCCTTGATGGATTAAAGTGTCTTGACAAGGGTCCGAGGGCATCTTAGTGGAGAGAATGATGTTCGGGAGCAGGGGAGGTGATGAAGTATGACAGATGGACAGAGTACTATTGACACAGGTATCACCAGCAGAGGGAGAAGACGCTGGCCTAGAACAGGGACCAGCAGGCCGTCAGCAGGGAGAACGGCAGCTTTCCTTATCACATACACAGTTGATGGCCAGGACCCAGAGCCTTCCCCAGCAGGAAACTGGGATGGTCTTTCTTTAAACTACAAAAGGAATTGAGCAAGAGCCAGGTGTGACAGCTCTATACCTGTAATCTCAGGACACTGGGAGGCTGAGGCAGGAGAATCACAGGCTGGAGCGTACCCTGGGCAATTTAGCAACTTAGCAAGACCCTGCCTCAAAATAAAAAAGGGAGGTTGGGGATATTGCCCAGTGCAAAGGCACTGGATTCAATCCCTGGTAATGCAAGATGATAGACAGATAGATAAATGGATAGATAGATAGATAGATAGATGGAATAGATAATAGCAAGACTTCCTGATACAGGTGGTAAACTAAACACATACACATAATTTCACTCCCTGCACAAACCTGACTAAAACTACAGTGAAAGAATTGCTTACAAAGGGATAAACCACAAGGACAAAGCAAAGTGGGAAAGGAGAGAAAAGACCATAGAAGCTGCAAAGTCGGCGAGCAAAGGTTAATGAACTTGACACCAGAAATCTAAGTCAGTGCCGAGAGGGAGAAAGCCAAAAGTCAGCCTGATATACACCATACAATCCTCCAAGCACCCTGTACTTGGTATTACCCAGTATTTCTGGAATGGAAGATAAGTTACTAAAATAAGGGGGTAAGAACTGCTTAAGCAGCAGCAGTTTTGGCATCCCCCTCCCATCGCAGGCCCCTGGGCAGCACCCACCCCATGTCAGCAGAAGACTGCAGGCTTGAGTTTGGAGAGGTGGAACAAAGCGACTTGGGCACCACTGAGGACAGGTTTTGCTTTACCAAAACACAGTGGCTGGACATGGCCATGTTGAGTGCTTCCTCATTACCAGACATCACATTAGACAAAAGCCTCGAATGTCAAAGGTAGAAATAAGAAACCAAGAGAAACAGAAGAAACCAATGGGAAACAAGCCTGAAGCCATGAGGGAGAAGAGCACTTTGTAGTTAGGTCCCATTAGAAAGTGCCAGGAATTTCTGTCCTCGGCTGTCCTGGCCCTTAGCTGGCCTACTTGTCCTTGAAGACCACCTGCACACAGTTGTGAATGTCACAGGTAAGAGGGTCCTTGCACTCCGCCTGTCCAGTGGTTTTCAAACATGGCTCCAAGGAACCTCAGCTTCCAGGAGTCCCTCAAGGACCCTGAAGGGGGAGGAGAGTGGCCGAGCAGACAGGACTCCAACCCCTACCCACCTCCCAAGACAGCTGTGCTGCATATTATTTTTAAAACTAGAACTCCTTGTAAATTTTTGTTTAAAAGATAGTTCTCCTGTTTAAAAAAGAGAAAAGCTTGCAAATAACAGAGCAGATCCAGACTGTATTTAGGGAGACCAGGAAAGCAGCAAGGCTCCTGCCCCGAGCTGGTGATGGCTGTGCAGAAGCCTCAGCAGATGTCAGTACCAGCGGACAGACAAGCAGAGACTCGTAGGGCCTGGGCTGTGAGCGCTGTCTCTCTCTCTCTCTTTCCCTGCAGACCAGTGACCTTCCAGCCTGGGGCTGCTCTCCTGCCACCTTCCCGGTGCTGCTGATGCTCTAGGACAGTCATCCAGCCCGGGGTCTGACAGCTCTGCAGTAGTGCCCAATCTGCCGAGCTCCCTCACACTCCCGTGAGACCTTCACCTGGCGGCTGCTTGAGCATGGGACACTGCACACACCGGCTTCCTTAAAAAGGGAAAGAAAAGAAAGCCACGCTCTGTGAAGGTCACTCAGAAACCTCCTTTCACACTGGTTTGAGTGCCTGGTTCTCTGTCTGCGGCTCATTACTCTCCTCGTGCCTGGGGATAGATAGGTTCCCCTGCCACTTCCTCTCTCCTGTGCCCTTTTCTCTCCTCCCATCTCCCTGAAGTGCTTGCAGACAGCCCCCTAGAGGCTGGTGTGATACTGCTCCTGGCTGTCCCTGACAGATGAGACAAACATGCAGCCCGTGCCTGGACATCAGGGCCCAGAGCTCTCTCTGTAAGGGATTCTACCTCTCTAATCCAGCTGGAATCTTTCTGAGACTCAGACTTCAGAAAACGAGTGCTAAAATAAAAAGCTTTACATTGTTCAGAATACTTCGCCTCCGTTACATAAATAGATATGCACATTCTTCCAGTTCTAGGTCCCCTCTCAAAATGACACATGGCCTCCCCTGCTACCTGCCTGCCTGCGAGGTGGACTAATTGGCTGTGCTGTCATCCAGCCCTGTCTGCAGACTTTGAGTGGAAGGAGAGCAATCTCTTTGGTAAAATAATGTATGTTTGGTAACATCCCCAAGACCCCGTCAACCCTGTTGAGAACAGGGAATCTGACGATAAAGACACTTACATGTGGATGCTTGGCTGGCTGTCCCTCTCCCTCACTTTCTGCCTCAGCTTTGCAATATAGCGGTTCATCCCTGCCTCACTTCTGCCTTCTGGGAAAGACAAATGACAGACATACTGCCTAAGTCAGGCTAGAACTAGGATGTAAGCTCCTTGAGAGCAGATTTTTGTATATTTTTTTCATGGCTATATCCTCACTATCTAAACTAGAGCCTGGCAATAAGTAGATATTCAATATACATCAAATGAATGAATGAATGAATGAATGAACGAATGAATGAACCAGTCTTTCTGCTGTGGTTTCAATGTATGCATTCCTCCAAAAGTCATATAATGGAATCAAATGACCAAAGTGACAGTATGGAGTGGTAGGGCCTTTGGGGAAATGATTAAGTTACGTTCCTTCTGTCCTTGTCAATGAGATTAGTACCCATATAAAAGAGGGTGAAGAAAGCTCCCTGGTTCCTTTCCATTCCTGCCTGCTGGACTGCAATAGAAAATCACCGCCAAATTTGATGACACCTGGGTCATAGACTTCTCAATCTCTAGAACTGTGAAAGATAAATTTCTGTTATTTAGAAGTTAGTCTGTGGCATTTTGTTATAGCCACAGGAATAGTCAAAATTACTTTCTCTCTCATCCTCTCTCTCTTCATGGAAGCCCTCCCCATACACAGTCACTCTAAGAGTAAAATCCGAGTCACTGAACAGGGACCTTCAGGGACAGAGAATCCGTCAGTCTAAGTAGAGCAGGGAAGGAGAGAGGAGAGTTCTCCCCAAAACCCCTCCAGGCTTCTGTGATTAATGGCTACACCAAAGCTGCACTCTTTAAGTCTCAGGAGTAGTTGCTAAGGATGAAGGTCAATCTGGTGATTTGGAAATGAAATAAAATGACCAGAATATTCCATTGAACTCCAGAGGGAGTTAAAGCAAAGAGAGCAAGACTTTTTCATAAATCAATCTCAGCCTTGGAGTACGTGGTCTCCAAACTGGAATCTGCCCACTGAACCCTGCTCCCTTGGCCACTTCCCCAGTCAGCTGAATATTGCGAGGGTAACATCCTGACAAGCTGGGCAGAACAAGCTGGGTACATGGGACGGAGATGACATCAGAAGAAAAGAAATGCATGTAGGTAGGGATGTGAATAATCACCAGGGGCAAGCTGCCCCGCTTCAGAGCTTTAGCACACCTACCTGGCATGTCACCTTTAGAGGATGCCATGGTTCCCTCTCAACTGTTTGGTACACACAGCCCACAGCTAACATCGTACTGAGTGGAGATGAGCTGAACACTTTCTCTATAAGATCAGGAATACAATAACAAGGATGCCAACTTTCATCACATTTTTTCAGTGTGGTACAGGAAGTCCTAGCCAGAGTAATCAGGCAAGAGAAAGAAATAAAGGGCACCCAAATCAGAAAGGAGGAAATCAAATTGTCCCTCTCAGCAGATGACACAATCTTGTATGTAGAAAACCCAATGACTTCACCAAAAAACAGTTTGACAAGTAAACAAATTCAGCAAGTTTGCAAGACACGAATCAACATGCAAAAATCAGTAGCATTGCTATATGCCAATAGTGAACTACCCAAAAAGAAATCAAGGAAGCAATCTTATTTACAACATCCACAAGAAAAAAAACTAGAAATAAATTCAACCAAGGAGGTGGAGCATCTCTACATTCTCAATGCACATTTACTAAGGCCTGCTATGTGCCAGGCACCTTACTGGGCATTAGAAAGAGAGATGAAAAGATCTGTTCCAGCCCTCAGAAAGCACATGACCAAGGAGAGGGATCACTGCTTATAAACCTCTAACAAAATGCAAGAACACACTCAGGGCAAAAGGCTGCAGGAGCAGAGAGGAAAGAAAGATTAATTTTTAATGAAGACTCAGCTAACTTCACTGCAAAGATGACATTTGAGTTGAAACAAGAGGAGAGAAGGTTTTGCAGGACATTGTGGGCTGAGGACAGAGTAGCAAAGGGATGGTTTCCAGGGGTCACTGTAACAAATTACTCCAAATTGGGTGGCCTAACAACAGAAATTTATTTTCCTGTACTCCAGAAGACCAGAAGTTCAAAATCAAGGTGTTGGGAGGGTTGATTCCTTCTGGAGGCTCAGAGGAAGATCTGCCCCCTGTCCCTTTCCTGCTTCCGGTGGTTGCTGTCAGTCCTTGGCGCTTCTTAGCTTGTAGATTCTTCATGACTCCAATCTTAGCCTCCATCTTCACATGACCTTCACCTGTATGTCTCTGTGTCCTCTCCTCTTTCTGTGAAGACACTTATTAGGTCTACCCTAAATCCGGGATGATTTCATTTTGAGATCTTAACTAATTATATCTGCAAAACCCTATTGCTAAATAGGATCACATTCTGAGGTGCCAGGTAGAAACTAATTTGGGGCAGACACAGCTAACCTGCTGCAGCTGGTATATGGATGCAGAAAAAACAGTTTGACCTCTGATATGGTGTGGCATATTCAGTGGATGCAGATATTTTTCTGCACCCACATTGGCAACAAGGATATGTTGCTGGATCCTGGCTGGAAACAGGCTTAAAGATGATTCAGGCCTGCATTCCAATACCTACCTTTTAAGACGTGACTTATGCATACCACATCAGGTGAAGAAAAAACCAGTATAGAAGCTCAGGGCAAGCCAGTGAATTTAAATTACTCTTTTCTTTAGTCTGCAGGTTTCTGTCCATTCAAAGTTTAAACTCCAATTTCAGCATTTCTCAGAGTTTGCTCAGAAAACAAGTGATGTTCTCTCAAGTCCCTCCCCTTCTTTCTCCTATCCTTACAACAGAGTACAGCAAGTTCTGAACAGAAAGGAGGTTTCACTGAAGTATGAAATGAAACAAATCCGCAGGCAAACAGCAAAGAAAGCTGGCATATTTTTAATATGCAGGCACATTTCGGGGATTGTGGAAAAACTTTTGCCTCTTCATATTGAAAAAGCACTGCCCTGGAAAAGGAGCCAGAATGGGGGGTGGGGGACAGACAGCTCTCTCCCTGTAGCATAGCCACTTCTTACAGAAGCCGGCGATTAAAGGGTAAGTGTAGGGAACCAACTGTTCACACTTGCCAGATATTTCTAAAGGTTTCAAAACCACTCAAGGTGGTAGATTTTTTTCCCATAAAGTGTCTACACAATCTGTCACCTTGACACTCAGTGTTCAAACAGGGTAGTGTCTTAAGAAATGACTTTCTTCTCTGGATCACTCACAGCACCAGCCTGACACTGCTTCTATTTTCTGCATTGGTGTGAAAACTGCTACAAAAACAGCTGCACCAGTTCCCAGCACAATGGCCACAAGCACCCAGGAAAAGGGGCCTTCACCCCAAGGCTGTGAGCCTTGGCTGCCCCCTCTCTGGCCCCTGCCTTCTCCTGCGCTGTGCTTAGGAATTTCTTTACTCCACAAAGGCAAAGGGGAGTGGCGGAGCCTCAGCACCAGCGGTCTGGGAGCAAATTTAGTGACTCCCTCGTCCAAGGCTTTCTTCCTCCAGATGAAAAAACTGAGAAACAGAGAAGGCAGTGACTTGCCCTACACTTAGGGACAACATCCATTTGCTTTGGCTCTTCGGCAACTCAGCTTTTGCGTAGTTTGGGCTATTCCCCATCTTAGGAGCCTTGGTAAGGACTGGAGCCTGTTTTCCACAGCAGCTGAACAGGCTGGATAATGGCATTTCATAGCCAGGGCCTGGGCACAGCATCTGGTTTCCTGCCAACCAAGCACTCCTGTCCCATGTCATGACTGGGAAATGGTAACTCGATGAAAAGGGGGAGAGGAAGATTTTACTTCCCGGGTTATGGTGTGGGGTATTGTTCCTTGTTGTAAAAGTCCTGAGTCAATGAACTCCCTAACATTCTTTTAAACAATCTTTGATTTTTCTCCCTAATTTATCCACAGACTTGTTCTGTTCCTTATAAATAAAAACACTGGCTGATGCCAAAAAATGGTATCAAGAGTTGGTTGGTAGAAATAGACCCTCCAGAAATTGGGATGATTTGTTTTGCATGGTTAGGCTGAATGCAGCAAAAATTTAGCTACGGTAGGTATAAGAGAGCTGACTCTGCCCGAACACAAGGCAAACCATTTCATTTTTACCTGTCATCACCTGGAAAGCAATACCTGTGGAACTCGAGGTTTTAGGGCATGAAGCAATTGCCACCATAGAGTGATATAAAAAGCATGAGAAAGTCAAGATCTTTAGGATAAAATGTTTATTCCTAATAGTGCTAAGTGTTTTTTTCAAAAAAATTAAGAATGAAAAACACAAATTCTTAAGTTTTCAACTCAAGGCACCAAATAAAAAAGCAAGGATTTTCTGGATTTTCTATGTACTAGAAGAATTTCTTTTGCTTATAGTCACAATGCTAAAATAGAGAAAAATCAAACCAAAGTTTGATCCTGCAGGATGCTAAACTATAAGGTTAGTTTAATTTGCAGCCCTACACTTTTGCTTAGGTGAAAATTAGAACATTGATTAGGAACAAGGTAGGCCTAAGAGTTGGAACCAAGATTTATGAGAGGATTCAGATGACTCAGAGAGCCCTGAATTTCTAAACTTCATTGATTCCTATCTGTCTTGTCAGCCAAGTCAGTCCCTCCTTGCCATCTCATGCTTCTATCCCACCTTACTTACCTATCTGCAGTGGTCTAACCTGAGGGCATTGTCTTGCAAGGAAAAATCAATTCTTTTCATGCCCCTCCCTCTCTGCTCTTCGTTATCTGTACCTCTAGAGTTAGATCACAACACGTCCCTGGGACAGGGTGAGGTCGGAAGGTGAAGTCAAACATCCCTATCCAGCCTCTGAAGGAAAAAGCTAATAAACAAAAGTACATGACTTTAATGATTGGTATTGGCAGAGACCTGGGGAACATATTAAGGGATAGATTCTGGGGGTGCTAGGCCAAGAAGGAAAAACACAATTTTAGAGAAAACTGAGCCAGTCATTCTGCATTTGAGGTACTAGCCTGAGCAACTAGGAGTCATTTTAATTGTTTGTTAGGTAGATTGACAGAAACCTGAGCTCATTAGTGCTCCACACTAAATTCAGCTGAGATGCCAGAAATTACAAAGTATTATTTAGAGGAAGTAAATTCAAAGATTTAGGGAGATAGGAATGTTGGAGTGGATTATTCATAGGCGCTTTCTTACCTCCTAACTATGTCTCCTGAGAAAGCCCGAAACATACTACCATCATCAAAGCAATGGTCGGTGTATTCATGAGAGGAACGCCAATATTTTTATAAAAAGTTAGAGTGGCAGGTCTCTGTCAACCAAGGATACTGGTAAAGAAGCTGTGATCAGAAATGAGATGCACAATTTCAATGAGATTGGGAAGATTACAAGGTTGTGCAAGTCCAGGAAGAATACTAATTGCAAGAGGCACATTGAACTTGGCTACCATACAGATGGCTGGCCAGAGTTATAGTCAGAATGGTCTGGCCCATAGAGATCTTTGGTATGGGGTCCAAAACTAAAAAAAGTAAAGTCCTTCCTTATTTTGATTTGACAGGCCCAGCATATGAAGGTTGATTTATGTCATCATGACTGAGAGCTGCAGATCTATACAACAGAGTCTACAGCAGACCACGTTTATTTACTACCCAACAATAATTCACCAATCTCCCCTCTCTCTTTTCTAACAGAAGTCCAATTGAGACTTCCGAGAGAAGAGTCTTTCCTCAAAAAAAAAAAAAAAAAAAAAAAAACCTAAGGTAGAGTGCTTGCCTGGCAAGTGCAAGGCCCTGAGTTTGATCCCCAGCATCCAGATAAATAAATAAATATGTAAACAAGTCTAAGGAAATGACAGTCCCTCTTCTGTTGGATGTAAGAGTGACGTCTGCAGCTACAGTAGTAGCCTACTTGCAACCACAGAGGAAAGTAAACCAAGACACTAGGAAGTAAAAAGAGTGAAGAGCTCAGGTCCTCAATGATGACTGGGGGGAGAGGATGTTGCTGGCACTCGGGCTCAAGGCCTTGCGCTTTCTAGGCAAGTGCTCTACCACTGAGCTAATTCTCCAACCCCTTAAATGATATTTTTGAAAGACTGAATTAACCAGTCCTTTGACTAATCAATGAAGTTTAGAAACTGAAGAAAGCCTTCACACTTTTCATTATGCGATACAGATTTTCTTTATTCTCAAAGTCAATTAAAACTTTTGATCATTGAAACTTACAATGTCCTACTGATACATGGCTCCTCACTCAGACCTCGTACCAGTCAGTTCTCTGGAAAAGGAAGAGGTGCCTGTACTGGAGTAAGAACCCTGCAATTACATGGCAACTGTACTTTGACTCATTCTCCCAGTAGTCCTCAAAGAGCCTTGCTGCCATTTACCAGAGTATCTGTAGTGACAAAGAAGAAACACCCAGAGTCTTTCTGAAGATTATTAAACACTGATTAAAATAATAGCAAAATCTGAAGACTCAGAACATCACTATGGTGTCACAAATGGGTAGTGATAAAGGAGGGGCAATAATGGTGTTTTACCCGAGTCTCCCTCATGGTAGGCCCAGCTGAATCTCAAGCCCAATCAGTGGGTGGGTTCAAATGGAGGAGACCATCAGGTTATTCTCTCCGAATCATAATGACAAAAAATGACATAACATTTCAAGGGTCTCTTTGGATTTTGGAGGCTGTATATACATTTTTGTCACGGCTGCGGTCCATTTTCCAGGAGACCAGGAATGCTGACAAACTTTGAGAGAAGTACAGTATGAGAGAAGGTTCTCTAGCTGGCCCAGGATATAGTGTAAGCACCACTTCATGTGGCCCTTGTGAGTCATGATTTGAAGTGCATTTGGCAGATCAGGGTGCTATACAGAGTTTGAAGCAAGGTAAGACAAGAGAGTCATAGAATATATCACTGAGGTTTGAGAGAAAGCCAAGTCCTTGTCAGCAAGTTACTACTCTCCCTTCAAAATATCGCTGTAAGCGGGCTGGAGATGTAGTTCTGTGGTAGAGCACTTGTGTAGCATGCACAAGGCCTTGAGTTCAATCTCTAGCACTGCCCACCCCCTAGACACACACACACACACACACACACACACACACACACACACACAAAGTAGCTCTGAGCATGTTACTAGGTCCTGGTAATCATGCAATCTGAGCTACCCATCCTGAGCAGGTCAGTATCTTATCCATCTACTATTATCTATGGAAGTAATGATATAAACTGGACCTAACAGTACAAGTGAGTTTCCTAAATCTGTGTTCTCAGTATTCCTGATGTTGTCATGCCTCATTCACCTCATTTCCATGGCTGAGATACTGTCATACAGAATGCAGTATATTTTTTGAAACAGCAGTAATGCTATTTCTTACCTATCCAGAAATCATGAGACCAGAAACCAAAGGATGGAAGTGGGAATGGTACGTCTCACTATCACACTAAATGATGTGTTTATAAAGAGTTTTTGTTCTGTACAACCCTTAGCATTACAGACTTAGACATTTTCACATTCAAAAAGAGTACTTTTACTATGAAACACAATAATTAGTTCATTGAATTAGGAGTTGGGAGAGTAAATACTCTAAATCATCAAGAGGAATTACAATTGCTGAAACACATTGGGGCCACAAAAAAAGCATGACTTGAATACAAGGGATCCCCTACAGCAGTGATTGCAAACTTTTTAGAGTCAAATACCCGAACTATAACCCCAAACCCACTTATTTATCACAAAGTGCCAACACTGCAATCAAACCTGAATACTGAGGTTTTAGTTTAGAAAAAACAACTCATACATTAATATCTTTTGTGTTAAAAGAAAAACAACTAATACATGGACCATAGGTTTGCTGCCACTACCCTACAGTGACATATACTACTTCAGTTTTTAGTGATAATAAATTGATGGAAGACCACTGCAATTCCAAATGGATAAAACTTCTAAGGAAACAAAACCCTCAAAAATGAGTGTTTGCATCACTCATCAATTATAAAAAAAGGACTGAGTTTTGAATGAAAATAAAGGAACAAGGATAAGTTAATGGAGGACAAACCCTTCAATATTAACTACAGCCAATTATACTTACAGATCAACAACAGAAAACAAGAGGAGTCCTCGCACATTCTCATCCATGTTATATTAGTATATATTTATATTTTTAAACAAATTTTACTCTTTCTTCTCTTTTTCCCTCACTTTTTAATACAGCATATGCTCACTGTGTTTAGGCTTACACTTTATAAATTATAGAATATTAATGCAAATTCATGCCAGAGCTAAAGAAACAACCAATGTCAACCACAGATCCTAAACTTGAAGCTAGATGCATATGAGAATCAGGGGATAAAATAAGCTGTTTTTACTTAAGCAAGAAATATCCAAGTTCTATTAGAAGAAAACGTTTTTCTTTCAGAAATAAGAATATGAAAAGAAGGGTGTACACTGATGTTGGTTTGGAAAAGGAGAGGGACAGTAGAGGACATTGGTCATTGATTTTTGGTCTACTTCCTACATGTCTTAGGCTACTTTGTGCTGCTAAAACAAAATAACACAGACTGGGTAATTATAAATAATAAATTTGGCTCAGAGTTCTGGAAGCTTGAGAAGTCTGAGATCAAAGAGCTGCATCTAGTGAGGGCCTTTGTACTATGTCATAACATGCTAAAATGCATCACATGGTGGAAGACAGAGGGAGAGGGAGAGAGATGGAGGGAGGAAGAGAGGGAGAGAGAGACAGAGAGAGAGAGAGAGAGAGACTCACTTTTATAACAAACCCATTCTTGACATAACAAATCCACTCCCACAATAACAATACTGATCCATGTACAAGGGCAGAGCCCTCTGGCCTAATTGCCTCTTAACGATCCCACCTCTGAACACTGTTACATTGGAGACTGAGTGTACAGCACAAAAACTTTGGGGATACATTCAAACAACTCCATACTTCTCATTACAACAGTTTAAAACGATAGGTATTTACTTTCCCAGATTCCCATGCAGCTTGAATGTAGACAGATTACCTAGAGTTGTCCAGTTAGAAATACTCAACCTGGATGCTTTGAATAAGAAGCTAGGAATACAAAGAAACAAGGATAGTAAGGGATTCTCTTCTGTGACATCATAAATAAACGCGACCAAACTCCTGGCTTAGTCATGGAAGGATGCTGGTGGTGGCAAATTTAGGACCACGTTTCGGCTAAGTGGCTCTGATCATGGTGTTTCAGCATTGCTGGTGACCCAACATCCTTTAGATAAATTACTATACAGATCAAATTAGCAAAAAGCTTACTTAATTTTAATTGAAATTTTAAAACTGTGATTGATAATATAAAGTCACAGAGTAAGTTGGTGACTGTATCTTCATGAATGAATTATCTACTTCTTCATGACAAAACACCCCCAAACTAGAGACTTAATAACAATTTATCCTCTGTCATAATTCTGTGGATTGACTGGATCCTTCTTTTAACCTTGCTTAAACTACCTAAGCCTTCCTTCAGCTGACGGGCATTCTGGGCCTCTCCCTCACCGTATGTTCTTCCATCATCCAAGGAACCAGACCATGCCTCTTTACACCATAGCTTAGGGTTCCAAGAGGGTGAGATCTAAAGCTTCAGGACCTGTTAAGACAAAGTCTTAGAAGCCCTATGTACTGGTCCTCCTCATGCTACTGGTCAAATCACATTACAGAGCCAGCCCAAATTCAAGGGGATAGGAAATAGATTGCACTGTCTATGGGAAAGACAAGGTCACATTGCAAGCACATGTGCCCACAGCAATGGTAGAAGTTGCTAGAATCATCTTTGCAAGCAGTTTGTTATTTGTTTAGATCATGATAACCAAAATGTACAAAATCCAGCAGAAATGCTCAAACATTATCTGAACTCTCTCTTTCATCTCTCAGCAGCACTTGCTTATAGGGCCCTTGTAGACAGTGACCATGGGACAGCTCCATATAGCTTACATAGAATGCATTCCCCACAGAAAAGAAGGGAGGGACTCTGCTAACCAAAAGAAAGAGAAGAGTGCTTAAGAGACAATAGTAAAGGCAGTCCCAGAATTCAGATGTTTCCTGGGCCTGGGCTCTTTCTACTCTTGTAATTACTCTTGTAATTGCTTAGTATTTCCAGATGAAAAGAAAGAAAGGGACATGGGATCTTAACACCCCCAAAACTGCCCCAACTGCTTGTCAGTAAGTGGATTTGCCCCACCAATTTAAAGGATCGCCCATCTGAAGGGAACTTGGAAGGCAAGACCTTGGAAAGTAGAGTCGGACCGGTGCAGTGTTTCCCCTACAAGTAATTCATATTCTCTTGAGAATCTGGTGTATAGACTGAGCAATGAGAAGGAGAACACTATCACCTGTATTCCTTGTATCACTGTGGACTTAGCCTCTTTAAACTCGGAGGTTTGAAGTTGTGCATTCCCCAATCTACCCTTCTTCTCTCTGAACTCAGGCTTTGGAGACAGGCAAATTTATGTGTAATCCGATTCTCAATTTGTATTAAACAAGTCCTTCAATCTCACTGAACCTCAATATGTACATCTGCAAAACAGAGTTGCCATTCTCTGCCTCATAGGAGAATTATGAGGATTAAAACAGATAACATACACATATCACCCACCACAGAGCAGATCCCTTACAGGTATTAGCTCCTGCCCTCTGTGACCAGGACAAAATCTTGAAATGTTCCATCCTGCCAACTTCAAAGCTGTATCTTAACAGATTCCTTCTGTCTGTGTGGCTTACATGCCTATATCCTCATCACACTCAGACTCTGTTTATGCCCTTCACTTTTGCACTCAGTGGCCTTCCTGCATTCCTCTCTGTGGGCTCTGTGTTGATTCTTACCCTCATGGAAGCTGCCATGTGGCTTCCCACACAACACAGAATAGAAAATGGAGGAGGGCATATGGAAGGGCCCTCAGGTCTCTGTGGAAGCAGGATTTTGATGCTGGAAGAGTACTGGGTCCCACAGGTACAGCTGCAGCCTGCACAGCAGGCTCCCTCTCAGCCTGAGTTCAGTTCCCTAAAATGCCTCACAGTAACTCCAGTCAGTGAAAAGAGATCTTCTGCCTAATGCTTCTCAACTAGGCTTTATTCCATGCCTTCAGATGCTTCCTGTGATCCGAGCTGACCCTTTCCCCAGCTTCTGGGTAATCTTAGCCTCCATTAAATTCCACTCCGGATCCCTCTTGGAGCCTTGTTAATTAATCACAAAGTTGTCATCACGTTCTCAACCCGTTCTCCTTCACAGGCACTGTGACCTGAGAGCTTTCCCATGTGTCAACAAGTTTTGATCTGCCCTACTTAGATCATTTTAACTGTGTGTTGGCCAAGGCTCAGACACGACCCACTCCATCCCACTCTAAGGCAAAGACAGCCTCTCCAAGCCTTCGGTCATTATCAGGGGGGTGAAAAAATGATGAGTGTATGTATATGTACGAAAAGGATTCACTTAGTCATTAATAAAAGCTTTTTGAGCAAGACTGTCTATGTCCCAGGTACCTTCCTTGGTGCTGGGCACACAGCCATGAACAAAAGAAACCAAGTCCCTACTCTCACAGAAATCACTTTCTAGTGTGGCCTCATTAAAACAAATGATTTTTTGGTGGGTGTGTGTGCTGGGGATCAAACTGAGGCCCCTTATCAATATGTACATCGAAAATGTACCATTAAAATAAAATTAAAAAAAAAAAACAAACCGAGGCCCTTGTGCTTGCACGACAAGCACTCTAACTACTGAGCTATATCCCCAGCCCCAAAACAAGTGATTTTTAAATCTTGGCTACACATTAGAAATACTTGGGAAATGTTTAAAATCTCAATACCCAAAGATATAAGATCGAATAAAAATTCCTATTATGGTTTTTAAATCTTCAAATGATTCATATACAAGTATGCAAATATTTCTCTTGATCACTATTCCTCGTGATCCTCGTTCCTTTGATCCTACTTTAAAATATATATATATATCACAATACTGTCTAAAGAAGAGATCAAATCATTGTTGGAGTTGTGAGTTTGGTACTTCACATCTGAAGACGCTCTATCTGAAGGAAAAGGAAAGCTTGATCATCAAGATCCTCTCACAATGGAAGGGGCTGTTGGCTCACAGAGGCAGGGAAAGTGACTGGCCTCGAACAGGTCACCTCATCTCTGGATGACCAAATCTCCAGGAGGTCGAGTCACTACTGTTACCACCTTGACTATAGAAAGTCTCTGAGCCAGCACATGGGCTAACTCCCCAGTTTGCTTCTTTTTTTCTTCAATAGTTCAGACATAATGAAGAGCCTTTGGCTAACAGGATACTTGTCCGAGTACCAATCAGGGCTTGGGACTAGGACTCCTTAAATTGCAGACAAAGCTGTAAGGAACGCTTCCTTAGAAGCAGGTGGGTCCTTACTCTCAGCTCAGCCAGGGTCTGATACTTGGGCCCCGATGGTCCTCATCCAAGGAACAATGCTTCATGGAAAGGAGAGAGGTACGAGAACTGCTCCTTCCCCCACAGCTGGCTTGAAACTAATGCAGACCGTTAAGGAAGGTGACAGCAGGAAGGAAAGCTGGCTCTGGGATCCTGACATTGTCAGCCCTCACACAGAAAGCAGAGGTGTGAGAGGCAATGTAAGTGATAGCTTCGCTGGGTTTCGAGGCCTCTTTATTCTGGCATCGGTGCTGTCACTAACAAGCTGATTAACCTTGGGACACCTCAACCTTGTTGGGCACACCCTCCTTTTCTAGAAAATTAAAGAATAGACTAAAAGGTCTCTGAGGTGCCTGTTAGATTTGGCTGTGTCCCAGTCTGGGATTCTAAGAGACTGAGAGCAAGTGCCCGCCCAACTGGCCAAGAGCACCCAGGTAGATAAGGAAGAGGATGGAGGATGTTGTACCCAAAGGAAGTGGACAGTGATGTCCATTCAGGGTCAGAGTCCTCACTCACCATGCTGGGGGTACCAAGTCATTTTCTGGGTGAGCAAGTAAAGAGGGGCAAGTGGCTAAAGACCTATCTGGTCCCTTGACGGATCTGCAAAGACTCAGCAGACCAGTGCCCTCTGCCCCTGGGAATTCTGCCCTGGGCCTGGAGGCAAGAGTAAAGCTGTAAAAGACCTCATAGCTCCAAGACTTAGCTTGATTTCAATTTGAAGCTGTAAGAACTGCAGCTTGAAATCTGAGTGGCCTTGGTCTCAAGGGGCTGATGTCTCCTCCTGGCTGCCTGAGGAAATTATTCACTTGGATAAACCCAAATTAGACTTGGGAAAGTAGCATATTTCTCTTTGACCCCAAGACGTCTGGAGAGTTTCTCTGCTGCCCCACATTTCCACACCTACCTTCCTCCTTCCCTCCAGCGCCTTCAAGTCACTGCTCTGGAAAATTCTCAGGTCTCTGCCATCTCCAGAGTTTGTCAGAGGCATTGGAGGATACATTGAAGCCCAGTGGTGCAAGATCTGGTTGTGAGATCCATTCACTGGGATGACTGGTGGAGGAAAAAAGAAACCCACGGGCCTTGCAAATAAAAGCCAGGTTTCTCGCAGACCTAAAAAGACTCAGTGGAGACTGTAGGAAACCTCTGACTCCCTATCTCCCTAATGCACTTACTATTTGTGATGGGCTCTCCCTAATTGCCTCAAAAAAGGAGGGGTGAGAGGAGACTGATTCTAGGATTCCCAGGAATTTCTCCTTTGCCATGTCCACCTACCCTCCTGTTCCCTTCCTGTGCCTGATTGGTCCACGTGTAGAGCCCCGAGGCCCAATCCAAGCCAACCAGGTTCTTCATCCTAGGAAACTGAAGACTTGAACACAGCCACACAGAGAACAGGCAGGCGGAGTGCTTGGTGTTCAGAATCCTGGAGACAAGATCTGGGATGACCTACAGTGATGACCCTGGAGCTGCCCTGGTTTATCACATTTCCCTTCGGTTCTGTGAAAAAGTGACAGCCTTCACCTTGAGCTGGCTGGAGTCAAGTCACTCATTTGCCTCTGTGAAACATAATTGTTAAACACTTCCTTGACACCCATCCTTTCCTCCATCCCGTTACTTGAACACTGATGCAATCACCTATTTCTCTTTGTCCAACTCTTTTCCTAGCCGAGAACCACCTGAACACGGATTGGTCTCATCTTCACTTCCCCACCCCCTCTTCACCTGCCCAACTCCCACTCTTTCCCTCAAGTCCTAAGTGAGACTCCAACGACCTTCCCTGACACCCGCTACCTGCACCCTTCTCTGCATTAAGTCCCTGTTGCACCAAGTACTTCCACTATGGTAATGTGCTGAGTACTTTATCCATCTCCTCCCCTCTGGCAGTGTGTTAAATTCTGCCTACAGAAGGCTGGAACTTGTCAAGGAAGGAGCTATAGTTTGTTTGATCTATCTACAGCACACAGTACAGTGCCTAGAACACAGAAAGCACTGAGTAAATGTTTATCGAATGAATAAATGAATGAATGAAGACATACACTAATCTTCTCTCTTTCTTCTCACAGTAAAATAATAGAAATTAATTACCTAGTCCAAATTATCATTCATCTCAGAATACAATCAGTCAGTCAATAAATTAGTACTAATTGATATGCCAAAAACTGTATTAGGCTATGCAATTGGGACAAAGATGCAAATACAGGCAAGTGGAGGAGGTGAAGATTTCCTCATGAAAAGTATTTTCTGTAATAGATAACTCTCCAGTTCCTTTTTTGCCTGGTCTGGAGCAATCTATGCCTCCACTTTCTGTATCCTGAAAATGGACTTCTTTTTTACTCTAAATGGAGCCTGGGGTTGTAGATTAATGGTAAAGCACTTGCCTAGCATGCACAGGCCTTAGGTTCAATCCTTGGCACCATGGAGGAAAAAAAGAAAGAATTGCCACTCGTGATTTACTGGGTTTCAACAGGCTCCTGAACCAGTGGGGAGAATCGAGAATAATGCTAGGCTCGAATGAGGTAGGAACTTTTGGGTAAAATTCCACATTCAGGCTGGCTAATGCTTTAGGCCCCTGATCACTTCATCTCTGCAGAAGATCATGAACCAAGGGGCACCAGGGCAGGCAAACAGGAGCAGGGTCTCTGAGCCCCTTTGCCTGGAAAGGCCTGTCACTGCCACCTCTGCCACTCTGGCAAGTGTTGAATTGAGAGAGGGCCTCTCCCTGCCCCCAGGCTGGCAATTACAGACCAAAGTGTCTCCCACAAGAGGTATCGTCAGCCTGGTGTCACTTCAGCAAACAATAAATTGCACTGCCCGTCAGACTGCTGGAGGCCAGCCCTTGCTGGCGGCTCCCTGGGCTCCCGCAAAGAGCCTACTCAGATGCAGCAGACAAGTCAGTCAGCTGCAGCCAGTGCTGGCAGTAACACTTCAGGCTGAGGGAGGATCATTCTGTCATGCAAAAACCCAGTGCATGCCCGAAAGGGCACAGCTTCAGCCAGGCACCAGCAACAGCTCCGCCAGGATTGTCTCCCGTTTGTCAAATCCCAGCAGAGAACAGGACAAACAATTCAGAGGGATTCAGGGCAACCATGCCATAAGTGTAGAGTCTGCTATTCTAGGTGTCCATGCCCCAGTGGGTATATGTGCATTCTTGTGTGTGTGAGACAGAGACAAAGAAAATGAACCCCAGACACTGCGTTATTTCAACCTCCTCACCCCTTGCCTAGACCATTCCCATAATCTTTTAATGGGTCTCTGGACTCCATGTTCTCCCCCCACCCCATCCAGCAGTCCTCCTTCATCCTACAAAACTCATCCTACAAAATCATAAATCTGATGGTGTCAAATCATGGGAAATAAAGTCTAGTATTCACCTGGCCTCAAACTACCTTGTCAAATGTATGTCAAACTCTCCTTCCGGGCTCCCTTCCTGTACTCCTACCAAGCTGGACACACCTCTGCTCTAACGTACACCCCCATCGCAAAAGCTTAGACTCTACAGGAACTTTAAGGTCCAGTTGGACTATCTTCTGCTTCGTGACACCCTCCCCTGCCATCCTCATTCTGCCATTCTGGAAGCTAGAAGGTGTCTCTTCTTCCTCTGAAAGACGGAAAACAGCAAGCATTTATTGATGCGCCTGTTACATGCTTTACATTTCACATGCGTCATATCAATATCGTTATCTCCATTTTACAGGTAAGAAACCGGAAGATTAGGTGATCTGCCCAAGATCACAGAAATCCTAAACTGCACAACCAGAATTTAAACCCAGAACCACTGTCCCTAAAATGCATGCCCCAAATCATTGCACAGAACTCTCTCTTTAGCTCTAAGGAGTGAGTGGGGCTCACTATCCCAAATAAATTTACAATCTAAATAGCGATTTATTTTGATGTCAATAAAGGCTTAAAAATCAAGGCCCTTTCCTTCTGAGATCCCTTTTTCTGGGAGAGGCCCTGGCACTGTGTTCACACCATCTTATGTTTTAGTGAACGTTTCCAAAGCAATATATTTTTACCAAAATTAGTTGAAGTAGGTATCACTCTCTATCCCAGCCACGCTCCATCATGGACTTCAGGCAAGATTTCCATGGGCATTTAGGGATCCAACTCAGGGGAAATTCAATGGGAAAACCTTTTGGTGAATTATAGTTCCATAGTTCACCATTTAGGGTGCAGTTAAGTGACTGTTGGCTGTTCCAATATACAAATAACTCTGGAGCACAATTTCGACCAACTATGCCAACTCACCTGGCCCCTGTTTTTTGTTTTGTTTTGTTTTGTTTGGGTACTAAGGATTGAACCAAGGGCCTTCACACTGAGCTACATCCCCAGCCCTTATTTTTAATTTTTTTGAGACAGGTCCTCACTAAGCCATTAAATTGCCCAGGATGGGCTCCATTGCAATTCTCCTGCCTCAGCCTCCTGAGTGCTCAGATTACAGGCATGTGCCACCATGCCCAGCGTCACCTGGCCTTTTGACATAAAGTGCAGGGCCAGGGAGGGAATAGTTTGTGAACATGCCCATGGTTGCTCATGCTGGAGTGTCAGAGTTCCTGAGTTTGGGGACACAAACGTATAGCACTGTCACAAAAGCAAGCAAGCCTGTGTGTGGAGCACCACATTGCATGAATCATAACTATCAATAATACAAAATAAGCTTTGATCAATTGTGTTAGAAGAAAGACAGGATTATCTTTCTGTTCTCGCTTTAGAAAATGGTATGCCAAACTTCTTGTCATATGAAGAAGGATTAAAGAGTATGCAACTGAAAAATTATAGGAAGAAAGTGCTAGAGAGGTGTGCCAGTCAGCTAATTAGTTTTTAATTCAATTATTTTTCTGGATTTTCTGGTATTGTCACCTTTTAAAATGTATAATTGACAATCATCGGTTTTCTTTTTGAAATATATATTCAATTTTATGTTTAACTCTGTATCCACAATTTTGTTTTGTTTTTCTTAAGTAACTTCTTTCCTAATTAATAAGCTTTCAGCACCCCCCCCAAATCTGGATCTGTCCCTTGAGTCTTTATAAAAAACACACCTTTGCTATGCAGACACCACATCAACTCCTGGCTCTGGCCAGAGTTCAGTCTTAGTCACCTTCTGGGGCCACAGCTGCTGCAGCTTCACACAACACAGCTCTCATGGCTTCCACCACTGCTTGCTTACACTCATTTGTCCTCCTGTTCTATTTCTTTCAGCAACTGGGGCCTCACATGGAATAGACAATAAATGTCTCAAAATTCCAGGCCTTCTACAGTCAGGAGGCAGAGAGCAGACAGGTGGAGGGGCGGGGGGGTGCCTCATGCTGGAGATAGCAGATTGTCACTGATGTTTGTCTTTTGTATACACAAATTGTATGGGTAAAACATTTCTTTCTTACCCTGTATCTCAATCTCAGATTTCTTTTGAGTCTTTCTGGTTTTCTCTCTCTACTCTCACTAAGCCATTAAGTTGCCCAGGCTGGGCTCCATCTTGCAGTTATCCTGCCTCGGCCTCCTGAAGTTCTGGGATTACAGGGAATTGTCACCATGCCCAGCTTCTCCTGGCCCTTTGACGTGAAAGTGTAGGGCCAGGGAAAGAATTTCTCTCTCTGGCCCTAATGCTAAGACTAATATAGCACTCTTCAGAAGGAGCAGTAATGAAAACACAGGAGACCTTCCCAGCCCCAAATCTTCCCATCCCAGGTGGAATTCAGGAAGAGTGCCCTGTGGAGGCAGCATTCCGCAGGGACTAAATCTGACGCAGGCTATATTTCTGCATCAGCATGGCATGAGCCAGAAACAATCCTGAAACACCTTGTTTCCTGAAAGCAATAGGCTGTATCATCAGTGGCAGGTGAAACAGGAGGTCTTCCCAGGAGGGAAGCTAAGCAATGAAATCCATTTCAAAGATCACAAGGTGAGGCCCCCTCCCAGGAAACAAGTCTTCCAGCCAACTCGATGAAAATGAAAAGGGAGAGTATTCAAATCACACAATTACTGTCTGGCTAAATTAATTGTTGCATTCGTCTAAATGGATTAGACATTTTAATTAGGAGGGTCTGGTTGTCTGCTGAAATTGAATTTTTGGCATGTGGGTGTTATGTGCACATGTGTGCTTGTTCCAGTGGAGCCCAGGCTGAAACAAATCTACAGTGACTCCTTTCTCTGCAGATGAAAGAAATGGCAATCTGGAGGAACCAGCCTTCTCCCTGAGTTGGAAGAAAAACCACGGCATCATCACCTGGACACCACAAGTGGCTTTGCAGCTGCAGAAAGCATCTGTGGGGTTAGAATTAGCTGTGATGGGGGAAGGGAAATGTAGAGGGAAGAAGGCAAGGGGTGTGGGAGAACGCTGACTTCAGAGGTATGGTGTCTCCCTGATTATCTTGTAGGATGTGTACCCCCAGGGGGCAGCAAAGCACCAAACCTTGGGAGCCCAGCTGCCCAGTTACTCCAACAGGGCCAGAGATGCGGGGTGGTTAAACAGGGTGTGTAGTGGCAAGAAGAGCAATCTACATAGAAAACGAAGATTTGATCCACGCTGGGGCCTTGGGAGGCCAGTGCCAAAAGGATGGGAAAAAAGAGCCAAGTGGTGATAGGAAGAGACAGGATAGAGCAAACTAGGGCTAGAAACAGTTTGCCATCAGCCTTGGCAGAGAAAACAGGATTTAGAGTCCACAAATAAGGGACAGAACTCCAGAGCAGACAGCAAGGTGCAGAGTCCATAGCCTGAACAGAAGCAAAGGTGATCCAGCCACTACCCTAGATGCCATCTATAAAAAGAATCAAAATATCCCTGGAGATGTAAGAAGCTAGAGAGAGTACAGAACTCATCCCCAGGAAGGAGACTTTGGGGGTTAATGGGTTACTTTGATGAGATTTCTTGGGACCAAGGTGCAGCTGGGGAATAATAAGAGAGCTCAGAGGTAAAGGAGGCAGAAGGAAGGTATATCCTAGTTATGCACACTTGCTAGGACATCTACCTTACTGTGGGGCTCTTAGTTCATTAGGTGAGCTATGCAAGCTTGGGGCCAGCTCTGAATTGCTGGGGACAGCAGTAGAGGCAAGATCTAGCTCCAGCAGGTCCACCTTTTCCCACAAAGCTCTCTGCATTGCCTGTAAATAACTGAGTCAGCTGGAAAGAAGCCAAATCATGATCTTAGCAGGGTGCTCAGTCTAGATCTTGTCCTATTTGTAGCAGATTGTGTCCCTACAGCCCCAGTGCGGGTGAGGCCCTTCTGGTTTTGCCCTTTCCCCTGCTTCAGGGCAGGGAGTAGTACAGGCCACAGCAGGACCTGAGAATCTTTTGGAAAAACTGAAGGAAATTTTTCTCCCACCTTACCCACACCTAGCTGGGGAAAGAACCTGCAGCCCAGAGACAGAGAAAGAAGTCTTTGATCCTGTGATTCTTTTCACTTCAGAGTATGTCGCTGAGTTTTAAAGGAGCCCTCCACTCTTCTCCCAAGGTTTGTTTCACGTCTGTTTATAAGGCGATGCAGTAACGCCACTCATGGTTATGCAATCGATGGAGCAGAAGCAATGAGATTTTCTCTGGGCAGGGAGGAGATAGTCTCATTTTCTCTGTTCGACCATGGGAGCAGGTAGGAAAATGGAATTTCGTGCAAGTTACTCCTTTATGCTGCAACTGATGCTAACGGTTATTTAACATTTCTTGAGTGTCAAAAACTGCTAGGCACCGACGAGCCTCTCCCCACCTTGAAAACTGGATTCAGCATGAAATAGGCACAGAACAATTTTAGGGAAAGCTAAAGTCCCAAGATCACTTTAGCCAGGCCTCTGAAGAGGAGTACACACAGAATGTGCAATAAAGGGAGAGCAGGGGAAAGTCTGACGTTTCTCCCCCGGTCATTTTGGAACATGACTTGATTGCGGTCAGTTCTCTCTTTAGCATCAGTCCACACTCCCCACTTTCTGTCCATCCCATCCAACCCCACAGGGCACACACACTGCTGCTCACACTCAAGGCACTTCTTGATTTTGGAGGAGTGTGGAACTGGGCAACTAAGGCAAGTAGATTCGCCTTCTCAAATTAGAAGAATCTGAAAACCCTGTGCCCAGCACTCCTCTGCCCCTTCCCACCACGCCCCAACAAAATCCTCTTCTGGGGAGAAGGGGAGCCTACAAACTGGATGTACTTGAACAAACTGCTCTTCTCTCTGGTCTCAATTTCCTCATCTGTAAAATGAGAGGTTGGACTAGATGATGTCTAAAATCTCTTCCAGCCCTGACTTCAGATCCACTCTCAAAGGGAAGCGGCAACCCAATAAGAAGGCTGAGTTTGGTTCCCCGGATGCTGGATGGGGCCACACTAAGGACAGACCAAAGTGACCATGGCTGCACATTAAGGAGGGCAAGGAAGGAGAGAAGAGAGAGTTTTGAAAGAAACGACTTTTTTTTGAGACAGTCTCACAAAGTCATTAAATTGCCCGGGCTGAGCTCAAACTTGCAGTTTTTCCTGCCTCAGCCTCCCAGATTGCTGGGATTATAGGCATGCACCACTGCGTCTAGCTGAGAAACTACTTTAAAAAGAATAAAGTGTGTAGTGTTATTTCTTCTGAGCCTTCAACTGCAAGCCACTTGCAGCAGAAAGCTTAAGTGTCTTGGGTGGGGAAATAGCGATGCCAGCTGCCCAGCTGGGAGCTGGGGTCTTCTGGGAGTACATGTGGCCCACCATGAGGTCCCTGTCCTGAGATGGTGTTTGCAACCCCATGAGGGGGCAGAGGCCCCCTGAAACAGCTGTGCACAGCTGGGGGCCTCAGTGGAGTCATCTACTCATGGAGCCACCCCAAGCCATTCCACCAGGAGACCAGCAGTGAGGCTGTGGAAGCCAGAGGACTTTCCTCTCTGGTGCCAGGAGACAGGAGGAGGATCTGGCAGACTCTGAAAGCACTAAAGCCTGGCGACAGCATCTAAAGGGAGATGGAAGACGTGGTGCATGTGGGAGGTTTTATGGAGTGATGGTAATAACCCCTCCATTTCTACAGAGCTTCCCACTTTATGAAGCCCTCTCATATCCATTACCTCATTTAGCCTCCTTGCAGCTCTAGGCAGGTGGGGTGGCTGCTCTTCTCTTCTGTTTTATAGGCCAAGAAGCTCAAGTATAGATGAGTTCAGTGATCTGCCCAAGGTCACACAGACAGCTAGACAGAGACCTGCGAGGCAGCAGCACCAGCGCGGCAGGCATAGTTCCAGGACCCACCCCTCCTCTGCCCCAGACCGTTGGCCTTCTCGGAGCTTTAGTGTTTTTATCTGCAAACCATTTGGGCAGTTGAGGCAGATGACATGTGGACTGGGCTGCGACCTGAGTGAACAATCCACATCCCTATTCTTTTCTGAGCTAGCTTTTATGAAACTCCTTTCTTTGGGGTAGACAAGGAAGGAGGTGGGGTCAGACAGGCCTGATTTCCAATCCTGCTTCTACTTCTGGCCATGTGATCCTGGAGTGAGCTACTAGAGTTTGGCAGTTTCCTTCTCTGGAAAGGGGAGACCATGATACCCACCTAGAAGTATTTGAGAGTTAAGCAGATAACATACTTAGTACCATGTCTATCTTAATGAGTGTAGCCTTTCCGGTTCCTCCTTTCCATGCAACCCACAAGCAGTCACCTTTTGGGGCCTGATAATGAATCTTCCAAAACTAGGTAGAGTTTCCAGGCGCCTGCTGCCTCCTCCCCCTTGAAGTAATAATGATTATTATTATCATTCTTCTTGTTTACTAAGTGCTCACTGTGACTCAGACACTGCTCAATGCTTTATCTGCATTAGCTCATTTAATTCCTATTGTAACTCAGAGCTATTACCCGCATTTTGTGGATGAAATAAACAAGGCACAAAAAATTCAGGAACTTGCCCAAGATTCTACAGTTAATGATAGCAGAGCTGGGAGTGGGCTCTAAAGCTAGAACTCCTAACCTCCCTAAACTCTAGCTCTGTGCCTGGTGCCCTAGCCTAGGAACAAAGGCCCAGCCCCTCCCCGTGCCTGCAGTGCCCCACCCTGTGAAATCTAGGAAGCTGGCGAACATCAAGCAAAATTGAAAAGGCCAGATTTAACCACTTATGCAAATTCCAGGATTCCGGCTACTGAAGAGGTTCCAGGTTGAGTTGCATTTGAGAAGCTGGGGAATGTAGATGATCCCGAAAGCCAATTAGTGCACAAAGGGATGTTATTCCCTACTGGAAAAGCCAGGCAAGCACTGAGGATATTGTGCAAACTTACTGTGTGCAAACTATTCAATTAGAGAACCAGCTAGTGGAATTAAGAGAAGAATGAACGCTAGGTTTGAGTCCCCTCCCTTGCCACCTGGAGACTTTCGTGGCACATGAAGTATCTCATAAAGATCTGGATGCTTGTTACTCAGCACAGAGCCTGGCAGTTTGTAAGAGCCTGGCAGCAAGAAGTTGAATAAATGAACGAATCCATCCATCCATCAGTTCATCCACCCATCAACCAAACAATTCTCTTACCAAGAGGTAGCGAAGAATATGGATAGTTTCTCAGGGCCTCATAATCTCAGGAAACTGAAGGAGAACCCCCTCTTTAAGGGAGACTTGAGAAAGGACTTCCAGAGAGTGTAAAATAAGAAAAGATGAATGAAAAATGAAGGAGGGTATGCAGACTCCAAGAAAGAAACTCTGAAATGTCAGGTGAGGGCCAGAGGATCACCTACCTTTTCTAGGGGCCAGGAGGTGGATAGCATGACTTCTGCCATCTGAATCCTAAAACAGTGATGGAAATTGAATATGAAAGGGTTAGTCCAAGTGGAACAGGAGACACCGGGGCTTGTTTTTTTGTTTGTTTGTTTGTTTGTTTGTTTGTTTGCATACTGTTCTAGATGTTGAAGTACCAGGAAAATCAGGATGGCTAATGGTCTTCATTCTCCTATTCTGGTACCTCAACCCTTCCCCAGATCCCAGGAGCTTCCCATTAAGTGACAAGTCTGTAGGACCGCACTTGGGACAGAGTCCACACTAGTTACACTCATGAGACATCTCAACCGGATGTGACTTTATTCCAGCTGTGCACCCATATTTTTAAAAGTCCGTCTCTTCCTAGAGCTGATGGTCACTAGGAAGTAGCAAAAATGGCTAACATTTAGAGAGTTTTTATCATGTGCCACCAGCTAGGCTAAGGGCTCATACGGGTCCCATTTTATCCTCAATAACCCAGTGGGACTGGTAGATAGTTGGCCACATTTTCCCAGGAAAACCATGAAGCTAAAAGAGGTTGAGAATTGGATCTAGGTCACATTACTAATAAACAAAGGATCCAGAATTTGAGGCCCAAGGCACTAAAAAGATTATGGAATTCCTCTCAACTATACTGCAAAACCACAGCAAAACTCAACTATAAAATAGATATAAAGAAATTCACAAAAATTTTAATTTTTCCCATGATTATTTTAAATATGTTTCAAGTGTCTTCGTTAATTATGAGTAACCTATCAGGATGCAAACCTAGTGCTGTCTGCATTGGGCCTGAGTCCTTAATCTTCCATTACTAGGTAAATGTTGCTTTCTCTTAGCATCCAGAGCTTCCAGAGCCTTGCAGACCTTCCAAGAAGCCCAAATATTTGTTTCTCCTCAGGAGTTACAAAGAGGGAAGAGTGATGGGGAACATGATTGTATTAGTTACGTTTCTAGAGTCAGTGGTTTGCAAGAGCACAGATTTAATACAGTACATTTACAAGTTACAACATTCGCACACAAGCCAAATGCAGGAGGACTGCAGAACATCTGCCTGTGCACTGGAGAGGACCCAAAAGATCCAGTCAAGGGCTGGAAGCCCACAGAAATGTCCGATGTACATCCATGTCTGCACTAAAAGGCTGAAGAAATCTGTGCTGGAACCAGGATACAATGCTTACAGCAGAGACGAAGACCAGAGCTCCGCTGAAGTGAACAGCAGCCAACCTCGACAACAAGGCCCCGAGCTCCTTCTCCAATGAGAACAACCAAGTTCCCTTCTGGAGAACCAGCCATATCAGAGCTACTCCTGGGAAACACCCAGCTGCTATCTTCTGCTTCCATTCTCCTTTATGCTGTGTGGGCAACAATCCTCAGGTGGATCTTTATGCCCAGAACCATATCAACTCAGTTCAGCTGGGTGTTCCTGCTCCAGTTGACCACAATAAGTCCACCACAATGACTGAGGTTGTTTAAACTCAAATCTCAGGAAAGAGATTATAGGAAATTACCTGGCTCTTGGGCTACTCTGACTCCTTAGCTAAACTAATCAGTTGCAGTAGGGCAAAGCCGTCCATCACTGCAACCAGCGTGGGCAGATGCTCCTCTTTATCTTTGCCAGGAGCTGAAGAGGTTTCACCTTTGTAATCAGCTTCCATGAAGGGGCTGCCACCAGGCTCAGTTAGGAGGGCCCAGCAAGCACCTGGACCCAAAGGAGACTATGAGGGAAGGAATCTAGGTGTGTTTTGTTGCTGCCTTCCTCAAACTGGGCGAGCTAAGTGCAGCACTAGTTTGGAGACAAACGTGATGCAGGGATCCCCAGCTGGGATACACAAGTCCAGGACAGCTGGATAAAAAGAGTTCAGGTCGGCTGACATTGGTATATCCAGTCCAGACTTTCTTTCTTCTCCTCTGCTTAGTGTAGGAGGAATTTTCTTGTCTTACCTGTCCTACTGCCAACACCCAAAATATACACCACACTTTTAAGGATCACTCCTGCCACTCAGAGGGGAACGCTCCTGTGTTTGTGAACTACGATCCTGTCCCCCCATCCAAAGCTGATAGAACAAAGTGAACACTTACCCTCACCAAAGTTGATCACATGCTTCTTCTACAAATATAGACTGAAAGAACTGGAACACAGGTTGGTGCCACTGGAGATTAGTGTGTGATTAATGCTGGGGCGGAGGTGGCCATATGCAGCTTCTGGAGCTCAGAAACAATGCCGTAAAGGGTGGGCGTATTCGTTACTTTGCTAGAGTCAGTGGTTTGCAAAAGCGCAGATTTAATACAGGACATTTACAAATTACAACATTCACAAACACAAATCAAATGCAGGAAGACTGCAGGACATCTGCCTGTGCACTGGAGACCCAAAAGATCCAATCAAGCGCCAGAAGCCCAGAGCAATGTTCTGTGTACGTCCATGTCTGTACTAGAAGGCTGAAGAAATCTATACTGGAACCAGGATACAATGCTTGCAGCAGAGACGACAACCCGAGCTCCTCTGAAGTGAACAGCAGTCATCCTCGACGACAGTAAGGCCCCAGCTCCTTCTGCGAAAACAGCAAAGTTCCCTTCTGGAGAACTAGCCACAACAGAGCTTCTGCTGGGAAAGAGCCGGCCCCTGTCCTCTGCTCCTGTTCTCCTTTATAGTGTGTGGGCAATAACCTTCAGGTGGATTCTCTACACCCAGAACCACACCAACTCAGACCAGCTGGGCGTCCTGCTCACTTCGACCATATCAGTCCACCTTGCTGAGACTTCAGCTTTCTGATACTTTGAACTAAAGAAGACTGGAAAGCCTGAGAAACAGCCCAGGAAGCAGAGGCTGCCCTTGCATGTCTCCTATCCCTCTGTCCCCTTCCTGTCCTTCTCCCCCAAAGTGGATCATGGAAACTGGGATTCCTCTTTCCCAAGGTGGGCCATAAAAATTAGAACTGCTCTTTCTGAAAGTCAGGCGTAAAACCTAGAAAGGTCACTCTCTCTCCTCTCTCTTTAAGGCCCTCATCCCAGAGAGTCTTGCTGCTACCCAGGACAAAGGAAGGCTCCACAGAGAGTCCGAGAAGAACCTGAACAGGCAGGCTCTCCTGGGCTCCCTTCTGTCGGTTACATTGGAGCAAACGCTTTTGTCCAATCACATTTCTACTCCCAATCACTGTCCGTCTTTGTCAAACCTAAAACATAAACGATATTCTCCCTGGGTCTTCACATCTTCACTTCTGAAACCTCTTGTGTCATGTAAAGCCTTGGTTAAGTAAATGTGTTATGCTTTCTGTTGTTAACTTGCTTTTTGTTATAGAAGGGTCTGCCATGACTTTATGGTGGGTAAGGAAAGATATCACAACTTTTTCTCCTATACTGCCATGTACACAGAAGAATGAGGAAAACTTGTCTGCCAAAAAAGAGAAGGATGAATGGGGAAAACATATGAGCCCCACAGCCAGCACAGCAGCTGCCCCCTCCTGGATAACTTCCTGCGTCCTGGCTCCTGACTCTAATGAAGCCCAACTTTATGTCCTGCCCCGGGGTCTAGGCTCATCTCCACCCCATAGAGTTTCCTTCCTTCTGAAGCTCCTTTGAGTCAGTTTCCATTATTTGCAATCAAAACAGGAGTCTCAAAAAGCAATTAACATTATCATTGAGATTAAGAGTCTACTAATGGTTATTGAATACCTATTTTGTGCCAGGCACTGTTCCAGAAACATTGCCGTGATTTATCTCACTTATCATCATCTTCGTCAGCAACATCATGAACATTAACATCAAAAATGTTTATGCAGAGCCTGCTTTTGAATAACACTCAGCAAGCCTGAAAAGGAGTGATACTAGCCAGGTCCACACCCCCTTGAGTTTGCTAGACAGGCAGGCTGATGTGAAGACAAATGTACAGAGCATTAGATTAAAACGTGAAGAAACAGTGAGTTATCTGCCTCATTATCAGGTTGGAAAGAGGGAGGGAGGCCAAGAGCTGACCCAGCAGATAAGGGAACAGCTGAGGGCAGGCTGGGTCGGGGCAGGCCAGGTCGGGGCAGGGGCTGAATCCCAGGCGAGGGAATGCTTCGGGCTGGCTCAATTTGAACAAGAAACTATACAGAAAGGCAGATAAAAGAAGCTGAAAGAATGAGACTGGAACTGGGGCCAACTTCGCTGATCAGAAGTAGCATATTGGTCTCTGAATTCAGGGTGAAGAAGAACTGAAGGAAGACTGAAGCAGAGAGCAGATTTGGAAGAGCCGAAAGAAGAACCAAAAGAAATTGTCAGTGTTGATACTGATCCACCCGGCAGATACCAAAAACATCTGGGATGCTAGCGACATAGTTACAGACAGTGGTCTGGAAAAAAGCTGGAGGAGATAAACATGCACAGGGAGAAACACAGAGTACAGAGGGAGATGGAGACTGCATGAGGGCCAAAGAGATCAAAAAGGGAGGGAGAGAGGCAGAGGAAGAAAGGGGAGGACAGACTAGAGGGTGCAGGGTCAGGTCAGAGGCAGGGAAAGCCAAGGACAAAAACCGGGAACAGGAACAAAGAAAATTCAAAACAGAGAATTATAGAGAGTCAGAGAGAGAAGCAGAAAAACCAGGACTGGAAGATAGATAGACAGGAAAAGATAAAAAGGAATAAATCATCTCTGCTTTGGAAAGGGAGAAAGGGAAGCCAACAGGCCCTCTCCCTTCTCCTCGGAGACATGTTCCTCTCTTAAGCTTACAGGCTGGAAACTTTCAAAGTTTTTCTCTCTTTCTCTCTCTCTCTCTCTCTCACCCTCTCTCTCTCTCTCTCTCTCTCTCTCTTCTGTACATGGTAGCTGAGCACTGTGCTGTGTCATTCTTCCACACACTCACGTGGCTCTGGGTGACCGACACCCTCCTCATTCCTGCCTCCAGAGCCTCTAAAGGGTCTTTATACCAGTCCCAGTAACAGGATTCGCTCCCACTTATCTACAGCTTTACAAAGAACTTAGGAGAAGACCTCAGAGCCTCCCAATTATTCTGTGGCTTAATATCATTATATCTATTTGAAAATTCATTTAATTACTAAATAAATGTTTCTTGAGAAGTCTGCCCGATTCCGTGCTCAGTGCCAGGGTCTCGAAGCTGGACACGATAGAGACAGCATCGGCCCCTCGTGAAGCTGGCAGATCCACAGCAAAGTCAGATACTAGCCAACTAATTATGACTGTTACAAGTGCCAGAAGTAGAGAGCACCATGAAGATGTAGGACAAAGGACCTGACTGAATCAGAGTATTGGTCAGTAATGTCTCAGCTGAGCTCTGAAGAATGAGGAAGCTGATGATTGGAGACTTGCTCATCTCTAGATCGGACTTGCTCAGAGTCTAGAAGCCACAGATCTGGTCTCAGACTCACCCTCGTCAGACTCAGTGCAGCACTCTGCCCACCTTGCCTCTGTGCCTCTGGATATGCCACCCACTCTGCACAGAAGCTCCTGGGGAAGCCCTGACTCTCCTGCCCTGCTCCAGAGCCTCAGTGGCACTTGTGCCTATCACATCAACCCAAATTCCCCTGCCTAGATCCCGGGGCCTCATCATCTGGCTAAGCCTTATCCATGCACCCCTCTCCTCCAGGACTCTGAACACCCACCCCGAATACTAGTTGGCCGCCTCCCATTGTCCCAGGACAGGGAACTACATGACTTCATTGCCATGTTTTATTCATCCATCCAACACTCTGGAGCCTCTACTATATGCCGAATAGGCACCCTGCTCAGTAATTTCCGTGTCCTGAAATTTCTAAATCCTACTTACCTGGAATTTCTTCTCCTCTTCTTTAAATCCTCAAAATAGTATAATGGAAAGAATATATTCGCTCAAATCAGAACCTTTTGAATCCAAAATCAGAACCCTTTTGTTCAAGTTAATGTATTGCTTAAATTTTCCCAACTTCAATTGCCCCAGATGTAAAATGAAAAGAAAGTTTTGTCCTTTTGTTTGTTTCTTCTTTTTAATAAGAGAAAATCTTTTTTTGTTTATGACTTGTTCTCTGAGTAACATTTTGACCATTCCTATAAGATCATGATACACAGTCCATTAACCATTGTTATTCTCTTATTATTTTGTTATGACATTTCATTCTATTTTTTCACAGAAGTAAAAAGAGTGTTTTTTTATATTTTCTTTCTTGATATCTACTTGTATTACACTAAAATAAAAAAATTTCAAAGAATCAAAGCACCAAAATAATATAAGCTTCCATATGAAAGCACTTTGTAAACCGGTACAAATGGAAGGAATGAAAGATGATTTCTCTGCTTGCCAGGAGCTCTCTCTTTTCTACGTTCTTGTTCACACACTCTCAACTTCAAGCACTTAGGTTTCCTCAACTGAATCCTGGTAGTTGTTTTCTCTCTCAACTAAATTACAAGCCATTTGAGGGGTGGAGACATAACCTGTCACCTAAGGAAGGGCGAGGCATGTAGTAAATACTATCCTGTCTGTGGACTGAGCTATTTGGCAGTATGAGTGGACTGTCCAGGAGGTCCCCAGAAAGGGAGGACACAGGCAGAAGAACTCACACTTTGACCCTCAGCCAGCAACAGTCGCGAGCTATCCCCACAAGGCTCCCAAAGAAATAGGCAGCATAGTTCTTCCTACCACCAACCTCAGGCTGGCTTCCCAGACCCCAGCGCTGCCAAGGAGCCTCATGCCACCCTGCTTTGAAAATTATCACCAGTCATCAGATTGATTTAGGGATGTTGCTTAGTTTTTTGGTTTTTGTTTTTTGTTTTCCCCCAGCAACTGCTAGAGTTCCTGTTCCCTTTGCCAGCCTAGCTGAAGCCTTTCTCTAGCCCTGGGATTATAGCAATAATTTCCACTTAGCCATGACAAATGACTCTGCTGCTCCCCTTCCCTCCTCTGGCCCCCACCTCCCTGTTCTGAAGTCTCCCTTTCAGAAGTAGCTTAAGGCTCTTTCCTTTGTGCTACACGGGCAGGTTCTGCCATTTACATTCCCTCAAAGCTAGTGTCACTCCTGAGCAGACCAATTGTGACCCAGAGGGGAAAAGCAACCAGGATGGAAGAAAAGCTGGATTGCAACGTGGCCCATCCGTCCCTAGGTGAAATCCTTAATGACACAGAGCACAGGCAAGGAGAGGAATCGTGAATAATAAGAGGCTGATGGCAGAGGGGAAGGAGGAAGAGGCAGAAAATGTTCATTAGTTGCACTGATTCAAGGGGAAAGACAAGTGATTAAATAATTCGCCCCCAAGGAAGAGGCTCCTGCTCTGACTCCTTCCCTGGCAGGAAGCAGAGATAATTTCGAAGCCGAATGGTTCTGCCTGGCTCTGTCTGAGCTGGGGTTCGTAAAGGGGGGGGGAACATGTTGAGGAGTGGGGCTCCCCAGCCAACTCTCAGCAACGCATACTAATGGAGGGGAACAGGACATAGTCACGGTCGATGTCCCAAAGCAGATGATTCTCCCGGTACAAATGGGAGAATTGTCTTCCTCCCAGTTTTGGAATTTATTCTGATTCAGAGTGTAGGAAGGTTGAGCTCACTTAAGAGCAACACCAAAACTAGCTAAACGTGAAAGCCTCAGCTCCCCTAGGCCAGGTCACGTGACTGCGGGGGGGGTGGAAGAGGGGGCTGGATATTTTACATCTTCAGAGTGAGCAATCTTCATTCTCAGAGTGCAAAGTCAACTGTGGCACTATTCAGAAAGGAAGATAGCACTTACATTGTACCTACTCGGGGCCCAGTGCTTTCAATTTGATTGATTGACATTTATTGCCCCCTGGTTACCTGCCAGGAATTCCAGTATAGAACAAGGATGGCATGGTTCCCTGAAGATCTTCCAGTCACTCTAGATGGGGGAAAAGTGTCGACGAGTGATTTCCATGACACACAGTCAGGTAAGATTGGAAGATGGACAGGGAATGAGAAGGTGGGCCAAGGCTGAGGGTTTCTAGAAGGTTTTCCAGGGAAGGTGGATACTGAATTGGCCCAGAATCTGTCCTAGGTCTGCTGCCCAGATGTTCTAGCCTGCTCACAATGTCCCAGCCCTTCTACTTCCTGTTACAGCCCCATGATCCCTGTGGAGGCAGAGGAAGGCTCCTGGGCCAGGCCATGCTTTGCTGGAACAAGGGATACTACAAGCACGGCACAGACCATCTGGGCCTTAGGGCCTTCCTGCACACGTTGCCACATTGGGACTTTGCCCTGTCAGCTAAGGACTGTTTTTCTGGAGGTCAGAGACAATTCTCAGAAGCATTCTCTTTCAGTGCGCTCCTTTGGTTAGGTGGCCTTAGAATAAAGCACAACTCCAGACTGGGGAGACAAGAGGGCCCAGCTGCCCTGGGCTGCTCCTGCCCTCAGAGAGAGGAGGAGGCCTCCTCCCAGCCCATCTTCCCCTGCATCGTTCTCTCATGCTCAGCCAGATATGTCCATTTCCTTTTCAACCAAGGAAATGCTTGGAAACAACAAATTCAAAAAGCAGATCTTTTGTCTAAAGAGCATCCCAAAAGGAATTGAAAAATCTGAAACTCCCAAGTAGGTTGAAGTTAGTCACACAACGTATCCTGAATTTCCAAGAACATTCTCATACTCTCCCTTTGCTGGTTATAGAATTCTAACTCCTAATTCTTGAGTGATCGCTGAACCTGTGCGGCCTCTCTGGGTCTGTGGGGCCTCACATCAGTTCCTTGGCTTTGCGTTGGCTCTGCTTCCTCTCCCCATAGCTCCATACCTGAAGGGCAGGCCTCAATTGCCTAGGACGGCAGCGCAGGGGGCACCACCAATGGCCCTTTCTGCTCTGATGTTTCTACCCAGTATCCTAGACTGAGCCAAGTGGTATTTCTCCATTTTCTCCAAAGAAGCACGAGTTCGACTGATGCCTCCATCACACCTCACACACATTCCAAGGCCCCTGGAAGGCAGCCCAACAGGTTGCTCAAATTTAACCAACTTCGACAAAATTTAAATAAGAAGCTTTGAACATTTACCAACTGGTAGCCTATTAGCTCCCAATCTATGCAGCCAAAGTTGCCAAATGCCAGCTAAGAAAGGGTCTCGTCCTAAGGCAGCCACCTCATACATGTGCACATCCATGTATGGACACATCCATACTGCAGAATGCCCCCTGGACTCGGGACAGTGAAAGGAGAGGGGCACGCTGAGTGCGGCGAGCATGGCTATAGACATGCTTAGGAATGGGGAGAAGGGCAGACCTGTACAACTGAAGGCTTCTGACACCCAGGTAGCCTACTCCATGACTGGAAACAATTTAAAAGAGCTGACAAGTCAGAAAGTCAAGATCCAAGTGCTATAAGTTGGGGAACATTGCAGAGTCTCCCCTTCCTTGGAACTCACTTTCCCTAAAAAGTATAGCGTACAAGAGACCTGAGATGCTATCTTGGCTATTTTGTTACAGTGATGGAAAGCTAATAAAACAACTAAGAGACCTGCATCCTGGGAACCTGGTAGGGCCACACTTTGCTGCACCTCCTACAAAGGGCACAGTGCCGCCTGGGTCCCAGGTGGGTGCATAGTGGTACCTTCTCTCACCACCGTCCCTTAGCCCTGGCCGAGCCGGCAGCTGTTGCTGGTTGGATGTGGGATTTGTGTGCTGTTTATGGTGCTGCCTTTTTATTCCTGGACCTGAAAGCTTTACTGGGTATTAAATTCTAGCATCAGACTGCTGTTTGTGCTGCTGGGTGAAGGAAAGAGAGAGAGCTTTAATGCTTTTAAAAAGTGAGGCCTGAATCATTTATGAATGGGTATAGCAGGAAGCCCAGACATGGTATTAGGACAAGAGCTGCTTCTGGAAGGAAAATTTCCAGAAGGGAATTTTCCAGAAGGAAAATGTTTATTGTAGAAAGCCCAGCTCTGTTCTCAACCCCATCAACCCCTAAGCCCTTGTTAGCGGAGTCCCATGAATCGCTGCCTTTATCATTAAATAACACTGTGTCACTGGAGAGGAGGCAGCCTGCTACATGGGGACAAAACAGGCTCTGACGATTGTCTTTCTGTGATAAGAGAGAAGCTCTGTCCTGGTTGTCATGTCATGTAGCTTTAGTTTGTTCTTGTTGGAATTTTTAAAAACTCCTTATTCCTCTCCAGAAGCCAACTGACTGGGCCAGGAAGCCCATTGGCAGGTGGGCTGCTTCAGTTCATCAAACCCACATGGAGCCAGGCATGGTGGCACACACCTCTAATTGCAGTACTTGGGAGGCTGAGGCAGAAGAATCTCAAGTTCAAGGCCAGCCTGAGCTACATAGCAAGTTCAACACCAGCCAGGACTATGTAGCAACAGGCCTATATTAAAAAATTTAAAAAAAGTGGATTGTGGATTCCAGCCACTGTTCCAGCCAACCTCAGTGAGAGAACTGAAGTTTCGGAGTCACAGTCTCCTATAATTTATTTTTCTTGAAGCCACTACTCCATTCGTGCATTAAAAAGATGATAATCAGAGTGTTTCCAGGGTCATGAAATTACAGTGCTAAAATGGGTAGCAGACAGCAGACCAAGACTGAGCACCATGAACATCTAGGGCAGTAACAGTGAACCTTTTAGAGTTTTCAGTGACAATAAACAGCCAGCTGCAGCACGCGTGCCGTAGGCTCGCCACCACTGAGCTAGGGGAAGGTCCTTCTTCACTACCCAGCAACTCTGAAGGTGTGCAGAATAAAATGCACCTTTCATTCCTTCTCATAAATGAAAGGACTTACAATTTCCAGCCACGGGCCAGTGCACCTTTTCCATGCACATCCTTGAGAGAGCGCAGACCCCGAGATACTGAAAGGGGCAGGGCTACCACAGAAAGATCCGGGTGGTCCAGGTCTATGTCTCCTGGGTCCCCTAGCAACTCTCCAAGCAATACTGCAAACCGCAGCGGGAGGCCAGCCTCAGAGCACTGCACAGGACTCTCCACATACAAAGATGTGGTCTGCCAGTTCTACTGACCTCACGGAACTATCAGGAAGCCCATGGTCATCATGTTGGTGACAGCCCCTTACATCCTGGAAAGCAGGACAATCACTTGTGCTCTGGCTGTGCTATAACAAACCGGAAGAGACTTCATCTTCCTGATCTTCAGTTTCATCATCCTAAACAGGAAGGAGTTAATGGCTCCTCGAATCACCCCAACTCTATGATTCTGGGTGTCCTCCAACACCAGGCCCTAATACTTTTAGGCCCACGTAGCATTTGGAGGGATCTAAAGGGGTGGGAGAAAGGAGGGAGCATGAAAGAAGTATCTGTCCTGGGAGCCTGGTGCCAACAGGTTGTTAGCTAAGCACAGCTACCCGCACGCTCCTCACAGTCAGGGTGAGGCAATCTCTAGCAAGGAGTGAAATGTTCAGGCTGCAAGAAGGTACCCAGCTATTCTCAAGCTCTGGGCTCAAGCTGAGGAGGGAGTCCAGTGGGCCTAAGTACCTTCCTCACTCCTGCTGGTTTCCCTCCAGGAGAAAGAACACCCTCCCGTTCTCCCCACTTTGTGAGGAAAAGGCTCCCTCCTCAAAAATGCAATCCCAAGGAACCTTCTCTGCATGCCAAATTCAAGTCAATCCAGAGCTCTGGCAAAGGTTGCGGTGACACAGGCAGGCAAAGAACAGGGAGTGGGAACTAGCATCCCAGGTACTGGACAGCAAGAGCACAGAACCCCAGCCATGGATACAGATGCTGGGCTGAATCCTAAAGGGTGTTTCTAGGACAGTCCAAGGTAGGAAGCCCAGAGGGCTCAGATGCTCAAGAAGCCCGTGTCCAGGGGAGTAGAAGTCTGAGGAAGGAGGGTGGAACTTGCAACAAGGTCCTTCTAGCAGAAACAGTGCACAGCATTTCCTCTTCTCCACCTCCTCACTCCCAAAAGAGTCAAATTCAGAGAGGCAGAGAGTCAAATGGTGGTTGCCAAGGCCTGGCACGAGGAAGGGATAGGGAGATGTTAGGTAAAGGGTACAAAGTCTCAGCGACAGCAGAGATAAATTCTAGGGATCTGTTTTACAACATAGTGACTATACTTAATAATGTATACTTGAAATTGCTAAGAAATTGTGTCCTAAATGTCCTCATCACAAAAATAAGTATATAGGGTGATGCACATATTAATTACCTTTATTTAATCATTTTATAATGTATTGTATATCAAAACATGTTGTACACTGAAAACATACATAGTTTTTATTTGTCAGTGATATCCTAAGACAGCTGAGGAGAAATAAATAAGTCAATAAATGTTAAAACAATAAAAAACAGAGAGGAGAAGAGACAGAGAAATAGCAGCTCAGAAAAAAATTTAAGGAAGTAAAAGAACAGTCAGGTAGGAAAGAAGTGGGAGGGTTTGGCCACTTTGTAAGGCAGAAGAGCTCCTCAGAGTGAGACACAACCTTTGTTGCACGCATAGGAATTAATTTGTCAAGGCCCAGAACTTCTGCATAAATCCTTAGCCCAGTCACAGGAGGCCCCAGCTTGACTGGGTGGACCCTTTTGGCTTTGAGAGGTTGCTTTGGAGTCATTCGATACACCAAGACCCCCACCCTGGAGACAGGATCCTAGAGCCTCTAATCATATTGTCCATAAAAAGAAGCCTGAGAGGTTCCTAGGCCAGTGGCCACAGCCAAAGTCTATAGCTTATGCCTAAGTGGGGCACAGACAGCGTGGCCAGGAGGATTAATGACAGTGACTGAATATTTTATAAGTGGAATATTGTGTATTTTCCAAAACCAAATGGAATGTCATTTTTTTTTCCCAAGAGAGATGGGGAATGTCACTGTCCTCATTTCCCATTCAAACCACATACTCCATGGCAAACAAGATGAATGGAACTAAGAGTTTCTGGGGGGAGCAAGGAGAGGCAGGAAGGAAGACAGTGGATCCTTCCTCTCCTGTCCTCTCCCTGCCGGCCTGGCCCCACATTGCTGCCACCTTCAGCACCCAATATTTGAACCCATGGTCCCCTGGATCATTCTACCTGCTGACTAGGGACAATGCCCCATTCCCTGACCCCTGTGTGGTCAGTGCACCACAGCGAAATTAAATCACAATCTCACCTAATCCATTCCTCTGTTTCCAAGAAACACAGAGCACTAGGCATGGGGAATTTGTCCCCAGACCTTCCCTATGTTCATAGCCCAAGGTCTTATTCTTTTTCAGAATGCTTTCTTTTGCTCTAACCGAAGTCCTTCTTGCTGCAGATGAAGGCCATGCTCTCTAAATGTTGGCTTTTGTGGAGAATGAAATGTAACTGGCCTCCCTCCTCAGGGCGGAAGTTCTGCCTGTTCTTAATATGAAAGTCTCTGGGATTGAGTGCTTCAGAAATCTCAGATCCAGCGTTGGCTCCTAACCCATCCTCTTTGATGCATTAGTGGCCTTTGCAAATGGAGCTATTTGATTAGTACTGGAATGGTGAGAGGCTCCTTCCTTTCTCAATCCCCTATTACATGCTCCAAGGCCACCCACATGCTCTGCTACTTTGCATTTGCCCTGCAATCTTTCATGCAAGTTGACTTTTCATCTCCAAATCCCTTTTCACATTAAACACAAACCCACACACTCTGTCCCATTTTTCTTTGAAATAAATCATAAGCCCATGCCAGAAACGACTCAGGGTGTTCTCTGGAATTTGTAAACAGCATTAAAGTCTTGTGGGAAATGTCACAGAGTGTTGGTCTGAATTTATTAAGTAATTTCTCAGCTTAAAATATATCTTTCCAGCCTGCTGTCTGACAACATTTACCTCTAATGGAAATTTATCCACTCTTGATCACTAAGCACACTCCCATCCCAGAGTGCAGATGCCCAAGCTTATCCCAATGGGCTCTCGGTCTGGTAATTTCAGACACACTAGTCATGCCGCTGCCTTCCAGAAGTTCTTTGAAGTTCTAAGAAGGCCCAATAATTCTGTATTTCTGAGGGTGTCAGTATGCCATCACATTACATGCATCCAGATTTAACTGAATTTAGGAATATAACTATCAATCACAATTAGCTGGTACCAATGAAAGAAAACTAGGGGAAGTCTCCCAAATCCTCCTCAGCCCTAACCTACCCCAAACAAACATACTATGTAAGATAAAACTATAACTTTCTACACAAAACAGCTTCAAGACCAGTCCTCCAAGCCTGCCTCCTCTTCTCCAAACAATTGTCATCCTTAAGCCCCTCCTTTATAGAAATGTTGGCACCATCTTTAGGAGATATTGATCCCTGGTTTCAGTCAATTAAACTACACATCTGTACAAGAGACTGGTTTATACAAAGTTAAAGTGGAGAGAGGAAATGAAGAGGCTGTCAGCTAATATGCATCCTGAGTTGGTCCTAGGCACTGCTGTCCTCCATCTGGGACCACAGGGCTAGCTGGTTCTAGGGCCCATTCTAACCAGGGCAGAAGTGTTGCAGCAGCTGCAGCTCAACATCTGTCAGGGCCTGGATCGGCCATAGTGCTGTAAGCGCAGGTCCAGGGTAATTAATTCCAGGTTTGTCACAACTCTCAATGTCAACTTTTCTCTACACTGCAACACAAGGAAGATAATTTAATATTCTAGTCAAAAAATCTGGGCCCCGCCATAACTCAGAGTTAGAATCCAACTTCTGCTATTTATTTGCTATTTGACCTTAGACAGTGCTATGGTTTGAATATGGTTTGAGTGTGAACCCCCAAAGTTTATGAGCTGGAAGCTTGTGCCCCAGTGGAATAGTGCTGAAGGGTGGTGGGACCCAGAAGGGGTGGAGCCGAGCGGGCAGTGATTGGATCACAGCTGATTGGATCATTGTTCCTCATGAAGGAACAATGCTGGTTTTGCAGAGTAGGGTGGGTCTCGAGAGAGTGGATTCATTCCCAACAGCACAGATGGCTATAAGAGAGCAAGACTGGCCCCTCCTCTGTCTCTTGCTGCCTGTCTCATGTGACCTCCCTCTGCAATGTGCCCACTTCCCCTTCTACTCTGCCATATTACGATGCTGCCAGGGGACAAAGCCATATGCCAGCACCATGATGTTTGGGCTTTCTAACCACCCAAACTGTGAGCCAAAAAACCTTTTTCTTTATATAGTACTCAGAGTCAGGCATTCTGTTATAGCGACACACAGTGGTTGCTTAACTACTCTCTGCTTCATTTGTCTTATCTATAATATTACTGCCTACCTCATAGAGGTATCCTGGTTGTTAAAATTGAAGGAATCTTAGTTATTATTTCTAATTATTAATTATTAAAATAATTTTACTTATGATTATTAAAATGTTTGCTATTGCTTTATTGTTTGCACTTTTTATTGCATATACCCTGTATTTCCTTACTTCTAAATGAACATACCAGTCCCTCAGCCTCTGTAAGCTTTCAGTGTCTGCTGACCATGGAGAGACTGAGTGTGTGTCTGCCAATACCAAGGTGCAGCCAATATCTGCCTTGTACAGGGCTCTTCTCCTTGTAAACCTGCTTTGGGGATGCAAGGACATGCTCTGCCTTCAAGAGGTTTGCACCTCTGGAACAGAAGGTGGAACCTGCCCACCTGTCTTCCTCCCAAGAGCTACACAAGCCCTGTCTTCACATGGGGGCGGCCAGCAGCTCTCTTGAGCTGAACGTGGGACCAGGGCAAAGGGAGTGGCAGGACCAAGTGGAAGCAAATTAGTTTTAATAGTTTGTCTCAAAACAAATATTAAAGCAACAACTAACCAGAATAATTACAAGAGTAAAAAAAAAACTAGTAAGGTACAAGAAATCTAAGACAACATATAAATAGATTAAAACTAACAGATGAGGTGAAAAAGCCAAGTATGGAATTAGAAATTTGAAAGTATTTCTGTCTGAAATTTTGTTTTCTTCTGGAACGTACGTTCTGTTTGAGTATATCCCTTCTTTGTTCTAACACGATACGCTTAAAATAAATGAGTATTGTAGATGCATGTGCTGGAAAAAGTTTTATTTGGGGTTCCTTTTTAACTGGACTTGAGAGTACCCAGACTTCTGTTTAACAAGCTCACCTTAAACAAACTACCATTGATTACACTATGACTTTCTTTACATTTTAATTTTGGAAGTCATTCTCATTTATTGAGGAGATTTACAGCTCAGTCTAAACTCACTGGAAACAGTCCTATAAACTCACAGTGGGATAGTGGTGTGTATTCTGATCTCATTCTCTCCTCAGGCTTAGCCATGGCTTTCTAGCCTTGTGACTAAAGTCTGGAGGATATTTTGAGTCCCTTGAGAAGCAAAATAAACCATGCATTTATTTGCTTATCTTGTATTTTGTATTTTTAAGCAAGTATGAGACTACTTAAAATGTTCATTCTGCCTCTTAAACCCTGATAGAGTGAGAAAATGTTCCTATATGTGAAGACAAATGCTCAGGAGGCGGGGAGAGGGGAGGACTGTGGACCGAACAGCCAGCGAGGCCCTCAGGGCTGTGAAATCGAACAATTAATGAGCAAAACTACAGCGACAACAGAGAGCAGGAAGACAGAAAGGAAGGTCAAATGCAAACAGACCAGTGCTGAAGATAAACCTAAGATTAATTGTAAATGAATTAAACCACAAAAAATAGTAAAACAAGTTAGTAAAGCTAATCAGCTTCATTAAATATACGATTTTACATTTGACATTTACGAGTATTTTTGTTAGTTACCATTTTTATGTGTGTATGCTCAAAGAACTTATTCTATTTGAATTTTCTTAACATTCATTAAGAAATTTCCATTTCTTAAAACATTTTTTTTGTTTTTTAAAAATTCATGTAAAAGGGGAAAAAATG
>PVJO010012718.1:0-54241 GCA_004026905.1 Hystrix cristata | reverse complement strand
GCCCTCTCTCATTTGCCCCAGCCATACAGCTAGTGAAATGTCACATTTAGTATCCTGAAGAGTGTCAACATTATTTTCTGCCATTTTCACACTTCCAAGCAAGACCGGCTTATGAAATGAGATGTGTCGATGTACGATAGCAGCATAGCGAAGTCCTAGAGGGGATCAGAAAGCACGGTGCCGCTGCTTTGTTCATGGGCATTTGGAAGACTTCTCTGCAACTGCCAAAGGAGATTCTAGGAGAGAAACACACATTCTTCAGGAAACTAGCTCACACAAACCTCATCTTCACTGTGTGCAGCACACACACACACACACAAACCCCTCAGAGATGGTCTAGTGACAGGGACCAACTATGCCACCAACCTTAATCAAACACCAGCGTAAGAGGCTTCTCCTCTCCTTCCTCAGCTAGAGACAAACCTAAGTTTAAAGACAGCGTTTGATTTGAAAAATAATATAATACTGAGCATATACGGAGCCCTCCCAATACACAAAGCACTGGTTCTAACACTTTGTCTTCGCTGTCACATCTCAAGCTGCCAAACAATTTTTGAATTCCAAATTCTTGATATGCCCATTTTACAAACATGAAAACTGAAGCAAAAGAGAAGCTGAATCATTCATACAAAATATAGCTTTTGAATCTAGAGTTCCTGCACAAGCCAAGCCGACTCTGCAGTCTAAGTGCTTGCACTGGAAGTCTCTGGGTGTCTCTGGGCAAATGAGGATAAAGAAGTATGTCAGTGCTCATACGCTGCCCTTCTGAAATGAGAATGTGAAACCCCTGAGGAAACATAGTCATCCCTTAATATCTGAGTCTCTACTGCAAATACCAAGACACACGGCTGTTCAAGCACCTTACATAACAGAGTATGATACCTGCATATAATCAATACAGACCCATTTATATATAATGAATCATCTTTCTTTAAATTTTATTTACCAAGAACATGTACTGGTATATTGTATACATAGTGATCATATTCATCATAGTTAATTTGCACCCGTATATGATACATCTTGGTTTTCTCCCCTCTTCCCCAGCCCTCCCTTCCATTTCCCCTCTCTTCCCTATTTACTGCAGGTTTATTTACATTTTAATATCTTTCCTCTTCTCCTTTCTTTTCTTTTTCCCTGCCTTCTTTCCCCTCTTCTCCCTACCTAGTTCTCCTCTCTTTTGAATACTATCTTTTCTTTTTGCATATCATCTATTATATCTCTTTGTCTTTATTGACACTTACGGTTTTTCATAGCAGAGAAACAATTTGATGTGTATTCATGAATGTCTGATTTGTTTCACTTAAGCGTATGCTCTCAAGATTCATCCATTTACCTACAAATATCTCTAATTTATCCTTTTTTATGGCACAGTAGTACTCCATTGTGTAGAAAATCTACATCTCCTTTAACCATTCATTGATTGTTGGGTATTTAGGTTGTTTCCAAGACTTATCTATTACAAATAGTGTTGCTATAAACATAGTTGTGCATATATCTCTGTGATACGATGATTTTAATTCTTCTGGGAAGATACGAAGCAGAGGAATAGCTGGGTCAAATAGAACCTCTAGTTGTAGTTTTCTGGGGAATCTCCACACTGATTTCCACAGTGGTTGGACCAGTCTACATTCCCACCAACAGTGGAGGAGGGCTCCTTTTTTCCCTGCAGCCGCACCAGCATTTGTTATTGGTTGATTTCTTGATAATAGCTCTTCTTCCTGGAGTGAGATGGAATCTTAGCATTGTTTTGATTTGCATCTCTTGAATGACCAATGATGTTGAACACTATTTCATATATTTATTAGCTATTTTTACTTCTTTGTCTGAGAAATGTTTATTCATTTCAAATGCCTTTTTTTGGGTAGGGTCTTTAAATTTGGGGGGTTTGATTTTTTTGAGTTCTTTATAAATTCTAGACGTTAAACCTTTGTCTGAGAGACAGCTGGCAAAAATTTTTTCCCAGTCTGTGGATTTTCACCCTGCTCTATTGGTGATTTCTTTTGCTGTGCAAAAGGCTTTTAATAGGATGTGGTCCCAAGCACTGATTCTTTGTATTATAACCTGTGCAGTGGTGATTTATAATAGCTAATACAATATAAATACTGTGTAAGTAGTTGTCATACTGTATTGTTAAAAGAACAATGACAAAAAATCTGTACATGTTGAGTAGATACCAGACTCTTGCTGAATTATTTTTTTTCTGCATTTGGTTGAAAATGCAGATGATAGACCCAAGAATCGAGACCAAAACTGTAGTAACAAAAAATATTTCCTCTGTAATAGTTTCTGAGAGTTGTTGCAATAAGGTGCCCTAATGAGCGAGGTTCAGAGATTTGACAAAGATTCCGGGGATTAGTATGTGAAACAAAGATGCAAACCCAAGAAATCTTGCCTCAATGTCTTATGAGGTAACGACTATAAAAAGAAGAAATAAATCAAACCTAACCCAAACCAAACAACACAAAACAAACAAACAAAAACAAAACCCTAGAAGTAGGTAGCTTAAAATAATAAAATGTACTGGATTATAGGTTTTGAAGCTGAAAGTCCAAAATAAAGGTGTGATGATGTATTGGTCAGCTTTTTGCTGCTCGGACCAAATACCCAACATGCACAGCATACTGAAGATGATGTTTATTTGGCTCATAGTTTCAGACACTCTAAACCATGATTAGCTGACTGCAAGGCAGAACCAGAACGGCAGAAAGACATGGAGGCATGATGTTGCTTAGTTCCTGGTGACAGAGAAAAAAGGGAAACAATGATGTAGAAAAGAGACCATGGACCAGCTAGAATTCTGGAAGTCTGTCCTCTTGACTTGGTCACACATACTCAAAACCGACTTTATTAATCCCTGACTTTATTAATTGGGCTTTCAAACCAATAAAATTGACAATCTTGTTTACCTTTTACATTTCATACCTTATCAACTTTACACTCAAACATATCTCCTTATGACATATTTAATCTTCAAATAAGCACAAGGTCATACTTCCACCTAACATGATATAGTTGTCCTGCATAAAACTAAAAATACATTAATGTACTTCCCAGAACTCAAAAGTCCATGCACAGCTCAAAAGTCCAAGTTGAAGTCTCCCCTGAAACTTTAGGAAAATTGTGTAAAGTTTAAAAACAAAGTTACTTAATTCAAAACCATAATGGCACAGAGTAAACACTCCCACCCCTAAAAGGAAGAATAGAGGTGTGGAGAAGAAGGATAGCAAGGCAAGATTCAAACCCTAAACTGCAAACATTAAATCCTGTAGCTCAATGTCCACATCCGGGACACATGGCTGTGAGGCGTGTGCTCTGTAAGAGCCCCATCCCTGTGGTTTGCTGGTTGCAGCCCACCTGGCTTTTCTCTTACGCTGGCTCCACTCATTGCCTCAGCTTTCCTTTGCAGATATTCCACTTTCCTGACATTTACAGCATGTTGGGTTTTCCACTGTACTTTTTGCGTCTTTCACAAAGCTTCACACATCTATCTATCTGGGGAATACTGGACGGTCTTTCAAGCCTTCCTTTGAAATCCAGGCGGAAGCATTCCCGATCACATGAGTCTTGCATTCTGCATACTCGAACAAGTAGCGTCACATGGATGATGCCACAGTCTGCCACCAGTGCACACAGTAGCTGGGACTCTTAACCATGGCTGCAACAGACTCTAAGTGCCCGGCTGGTGAAGCAAATGATTTACACATTTTGCACACTTAAGCCTGCAATAGGTGGGGTCTTGATGACTCCTGAGATTTATTCAATGCATCTTTCTTTTTTCTTTTCCAAGTTCAAAATACTTTTTAAAATGACATTAACCTCTTCAGCAACTATACCTCCTTTGGGCAATTTTCCACATAGCTCTTTTCTGGCCAATATGGAAGTTTTTCAAATACTGTATTTCTGCTCTGCATTCTCCCTTTATTCTCACTAGCTATCCAGCTAAATGCTGCCAGCAATACTTACATGATAGCCTGAATATTGGGCTGCCTTGAAATTTCTTCTTCAACAACAATTAGTCTAACACCTTTAAATTCAACCTCATACAAAGTTTTAAAAGATGGGCTCCAGGTCTGGGTAAACCGTAGATAAGTTCCTTGCAAGAATCTAACACTCACGGCCTCTAGTCCTGTTCCCGAAACCTTATAAAACCAGCCTTTACTATCTGCATTGCTGTCAGCATTCTGGGCATCTGAGTTCTGACCAGAATCACCCATCAGTCTCTGCTTACGACATCCTAGAAGTTCTCTAGTCTATGCTTCCTAATGTTTTCCTAATTCTTCCCTCATACCAGTTCCAAAGGCTTCTAAACAACATGGTTAAGTATAGACAGCGATAGCTCCACTTCTCTGGTGCCAATTTTCTGTATTGGGAGTTTTTCATCACTGGAACCAAAATATCCAACATACCCATCAGTAAGGAGGATGGGTTTAACTTGGTTCTTGGTTTCAAAGGGTTTAGTGCATGATCTGTTTACTCCAAGGCCAAAACATCATAGAGGAAGAGCAGAACATTAGCTCATGGTGGCTGGAAAGCAGAGTAGGGTAATGGCAAAACAGCACCAGAGGTGAAGGATTCTAAAGAATCAGGATGGCTGTCTTTCCCAAGGTCCCACCTTCGTGTCCCAACCAGCTGCACCCAGAATCGTACTTCATTAGTCCCTGTGTGGATCTCAACCTGATCAAGTTGACAATCCCACTTAAATGTCAACATCATTTATTCTCCGTACCTAGTAGTGAATCCTCCTGTGAGTCTTTGTAGCTTCTTTTTTGTTTGTTTTGTTCGGCTTTCCACTTTACAGGTGGTATCATTGTCTTACAGTGTACATAATTCCCATCTACACCTTTGTCTTCATGTGACATTCTGTGTGTGTGTGTGTGTGTCCGTACTCATGGCCAACTTCTTCATGAGGACATCGATTTCATTATACTAGGTGCCCAGCCTACACCAGTCAGACCTCATCTTAACTAGGTAGAGACCCTCTCTCGGAGGAAAGTCACATGCTGAGGCACATAGTATCAGGATTTCAACATATGTATTTGGGGCTGAGAAGTCAACACACTTCTCTTTATTACATTCTCATGGACCTGATTCTTAGTCTTTTAGAATACTTCATATTTTGGTTTATTATTACATCTCCATTCACACGTCTTGTCTGCCTTTCAAAGTTTGAGATATGAGCAAGGTTCTTAGTTACAACATCTTGTATTTTGTTAGCCTTTGCACATCTCTTGTAACTTATCACAGCAATTTATACAATTAAAATATTTTTAAATAAGTGGATGCATTATTTTGATACATTCCTATGTTAGGTATATATTGCTGAATAACAAATTACTCCCATATTTAGCAATTTAAAATACGTGTTTACTGCCTCAGAATTTCTCCAGTTAAGGAATCTAACTAAGTTTAAATTAGGTCACATCATTCCATATAATTTTATTTCACACTTATTAGGCAACTCTATAAATACAAGCCTCAACATTATCATTTTGGTATTGAAGAGAGAAGGAATGATTATTTTAAATGATAGCACCATAAAAAACATATTATGAGATCAATAATACATATATTTCATTTAGTCACCATTTCTTATAAGAAAATCATTGGTATAAGAAAGATTGGTATAAGAGTCACTGTAGTATAAGAAAATCACTGCAAACCACTGGAAATAATTAAAATCACTGCAAACCACTGTTGAATAATTAAAGTACTGTCTTTTTCTTATAAGATTTTAGATTTTAATGGCAAGAGCAAAGCATAAAAGAAATAGAGAATTACCTAAAATAGCAAAGAACCTGTAGTTATACTGATTGTATTAAACCTTATTAGAATGCCATTGTACTAACCATACTAGTCGAGGTAGTCTAATAGGATTTATTCAATAAAACTTTTTTTCTTGCTGAAAACAAAATGCTTAAATAACTAAACACTGTACCCCTCTCAATAGCTTTTAAATCTTCTGCCATTTCACAATATTTTTGGTCACTTTAATTACTGTTTCAGGTTAATATTATACTACAGATGCTGTATAATATGGAAGAAAAATGAATGACCCAAGTATTTCCACAAGATATCATCTATCATTTCCCGCGTCTGTACATAGAACAGTAAGTCCCCAACTTACAATCATTGGAGCTGCACACTTTTGTAGGTGGCTCCTAGTGTTCTGTCTACAGGAGGAAGCACATGATGCATGTTTGAAAAAATCATACAGTAAAAATATAAAAGATACAGGAGAAAAGCATCCCTTGGAGAAATGATAGTAAAAGTCATTTACTGTACAAATTGTTGTAATAGTTCACATTTATTGAGAGGCTTACTTTATGCCAAATCTCAGGTTAAATATGTTAGAAGGACACTAAATTAATAATTAGATATATTCTATGAAGCAGATAATATTATTATCTCTGGATTATAGATGAAACCTGAGGCACAGATCAAAACTACAGATCAAAAACTTTGAATTTTCATACATAAATTGTTGTAAACTATAGTGATAAAGTTGAAATTTTGTATCATTTCAAAGTACTAGCTCCTCTCTTGATTATGCTGTGAAAAGTAGCATATAGGTTAACACAAATATCAGTATGGATTTTCCTTGATACACAGCTTTTTGGTGTGTACACAGATTTAAACTGAAGGATGAACAACAGGTGAAAAGTAATGACACATAACTATGCAACAAAAAGCGTAGAAAAAGAAGTAAATATATAAAACTTGTTACTGTATGGAATAGGAACTTACATTTGTGTAGTTCTATGTTCTATTTGCCTAATTTTAACTCTGGTTTTTCTGTTTAACTGATGCCCTTTCATCACCCTGGAGAATATTTCTTTTATAAATCCGTCACTCTCAAATAAAGAAAAAAGTAAAATGAGAAAATTCAAAATAGTATGACTAATGATAAACAAGAAAGGTACAGCTCATCAAACAGAAATTTATGAAAAATTTGACTTTATCTCTCATATAAACATGGCTAAAATAGTGCTAAAATATTTGTTGATGTACCAGAATAATTTATATCCCATTGCATTTTCTTAATGATCCTTGAAAGAAAGTATAAGCATTTTAAATAAATATGCTACTTGTTTCTTATTATGATTATTTAAATTATAAGGACAGAGGCAGAATAAATTCCAGTGTTTAGTAATAAATATACATTGTGTTACACTGAAATATATGTAAATGTTTATTTCAATACCCTGAAGTTTTATATACACATATGAACATATATACATACATATAACTTATGGGCATATACATTTCTATAGAAACATGAACAAAAAATTAGAGATCTTATACAAGTTCTGGCCATTGGGACCCAATTACTGCAGAAGTTGTCATTATTATTATCATATCTATTAATTTTATTATTATTTTAGCTTTCTGGAGTGTTAATAGAATTAGCAGTCTGACTTCTTACAAGAATGACATTCAGACTATGTTCCTGGGTTGTTCAGTACAGTTAAGGAGTTGGTTGTCTGCGTTGATTGCTGTAGATTATGAATAAAACTTCTATTTTATATACAGTCCTGAGGCAGGATAGGAGAAATAAGATAGAAAGAAATTACACAGAGAAAATCATAATTTTCAAATTGCATTTTGAAGACGGCAGCTTCAGGATACAAAGACACCCAAGGTTATCCGTATCTGCACTCCGTGGGCTGCTTTAGACTTTCGATTTTTTATTTTTTTTTCTTCCAGGCCTGTGGCACCCAAAATACCTTAAAGATACTACAAGTTCACAAATTAGCTTAGTTGATAAGATAAAGGACAGAAAGGGCTTAAAATTTTAAAAAAATGATTCAAAGGTTTTAAAGAATATTTTAGGGAAAACACCTTAGATCACTCATTTAAAAAAAAAAAAAGAATAAAGTAGACCGACTCTCTATCTTTCTCTTGTAAAACGAGTCCTTCTCTCTCCTGTAAACTAGGGCAAAACTTTCTGTCAATTCACAAATCCCGCAAACTTCCATTGGCACATCCACTAAATTCCCCAAATCCATATTATAACACACCTCTCTTTTGTGAGCTCACACTCTGTTTCTTTGAGTGTACACTTTAAAATGTTGGGCTATGTTCTCCAACTGAGAGTTTGAAATCGTTTATTTTGTATTTTTCTACAGTGGCAGATTACAGGAGTATAAAGGAAGAGTCTGCCAAAAGAAATAGGGTTGCATAATTGATTTAGCTTGTCCAGTGAGTTGGAAGATACTCCATTCCCAGGGGCTCTCAAAAGTTATACAGTGCTAGGACTTATGACTTGATTGCTGTGATTAACATATGTGAAGTCTTTCAAGTGTCTTTAGAAGCAAGTGTATCTACTAGAAACTACCTTCAAGCAGTTTTTTTTTTTTAATTTTTTTTATTTTTACCAAGAACATGTAATGGTACATTGTATACATAATGATCATAATCAACATGGTTATTTTGTACCTGTACATGATACATCTTGGTTTCCCCCCCTTCCCCCCTTCCCCTCCCCTCCCTTCCCCCTTCCCCTCCCCTCCCTTCCATTCACCTACCCCTCCCTATTTGCAACAAGCAGTTTTGAAGTAGAAGAAAGTCTGAAAGTTTACTATCATCAAAGTCATGTGTTGGAATAAGCCAGTTGAGCCAAGCCTAATAATTTTTGATGGAACGTAGATATTTAACCATGAGCAGATGAGAACTGCATATATTTTAGAAGTGTTATTTAATTTTTACTCTCTGAAAAAGAGGAAGTCTATGTAGATGATGCAAATATTGTTCTCAGTAGCAATAGTAAAGATAATGCGTCTTTCATACAGAATTTTTTACCACTTATCCAGGAACTTCACAATTTGCAATTCAGAGCCTTTTATCCACATGTTGATTAGCCCCAGTTATGACACTGTATATTTTAAGAGAGAAAGGAAAATGAACTGGGAAACATACAAAGTAGACGTAAGGCCAAAAGGCATGAGTTCCAGAGATCCCTCTGACACCATCTGGATAGCCCCAGTTTTTCTGTTGGCAAATAAAGCATTTCTGTTGGGTGATTTTAAATGTTCTTAACAATTTCTTAAAATTCATATTCTTACAATAAGTATTCATCTTAAAGACTTTTAGTATCCTAAAGATACCTTCTACTCTCATAAATTTGATTCCATAATCTCTGGTCGTTATTTTTTTCTTTTTAGTCATATTGATAATAAAAATTGGACCAGGAAAATATAAACCACTACAAGAGGATAAGCTGTCTACGTAAGAAAATTAAACTCAGTTATAAATACCACATATAATACAATTAGCATAATAAATTTATATATGGTTATAACATCTACCAACATTGTTATACTAAGCATAAAATGGTATCTCAAACTATAGAAAAAGTTCAGAAAAGCAAACAAATTACATTAACAGAAAAATAACTCTTATTTTTCTGAGAGAAATACAGTAAATGCAAGGTTGTTACAGAGTATTTTCTTACATTTAGTAGATTCTTGCATTTAGTAGATTCAATTAGAATCTACCTTCAAATAGTAACTCATATACAAAGAATTTCACCATAGTTTATTCAGATTCCTTTCTTCGGTCCTGTAAAACTGTTTTGTCTTTTACATATGTTAAAATACACACATAGTGCCCTAGACTCCCCTTGGGGACTATATCTCTTTCCAAACCTTCCTCTCCGGCATTGTTATCCCCATTCTGCGTCCAGAACCCATGAACTAAACTCCTTTACTGTACCAGCTCCTTTCACCATGATTTTTACTGTCTTGGGACTAGCTGGTCATGGGGTGAATCCCTTGAAATCTGAGCCAAATTAAACCTCTCCTCCTTTAGGAAAGTTGAACAATACAAGTACCTTCACTTTTCCATATTTCTGACCAAACGTCGTGTTGTTTTTACATTTGTTCCTTTATGTATAATATTTTCCCTCTCACTATGTACATTCAGTATTTCATATTTTATTTTGTTTTCAGCCGTTTAAATATATCTACAGATTATTTTTTAAATCTTATTATAGTTCAGCTTGGTGACCTCTCAGCCTCTTGCTGACTGTCCTTTATTCAAATATTTCTCCTGTATCACTATTCCTCTATTAAATGTTCTCTCTCTCTCTCTGTATTTCAATTGGAGCTACTAGAAGAATTCTTAATTCCTATTAATGTGTTTTTCTTTTGTAGTATTTTCTTAATGAGTCAAAATAATTTGTCTTATACAAGCTTCTATACCAACTAATAAGTGTAGCTCACAGAGCTTCTGTATATAATGAATTTTATACTATCTCAATGTGTAAACAAATAGTAAATTAAGGTAACTCTTTTAGGCAAGCAACTCTAAGCCAATTATAACTGTTGAGCCTCAGGAAGACACAGGATGCCGATAATCAGCACATGTCCAAGTAAGAAAAACTGGCCTACGGTAGCCAATAAGGTTGTTTTAGTGTACTACTTCCCATTCTCTGTCTACAAATATAACTTGTGTTGAGGTGGGGGAATTCACAATATTTAAGAATCCATTTCCTGTTCAAGTAAACCTTTCTTTTAAAAGCATTCTCTTCTAAATTTTTCTGCTGAATTTATCCACCTGAATTTGCATGTGGTCATACCTCCATTAGAGTCTTTAATATATTGGTCATAATTATTTTAAATTTCTCCTCATGTAATTCCAACATATGTGTTGTAATCAAGGGTAGGTCTGATGATCCTATCTGAGGAGATTAGACATACAGAAGACAGAGATAATGGCTCCCTTTCACATTCCACATTTTAAGTCTTTTTCTTTAATTTTTTATGAGCAAAAGAAGCTAGATTTAGAGCTTAGTTTTATCTCCTCTTTTGGGTATGAAGCAAACTAGAATTTTTTTAGGATTTATCTCAATCATTTCAAAAAATGTTTATTGAAATTGGTGGAGAAAGACTGAAAAGTAGACTCTCAAATTCCATAGTCTCTAGAACTTTAACTCTGTCATCTTTCTTCATTTGACATTCATAAAATTGTCAACTCTTCTAGCTGAGCTGTCTTAGTATCCCACAGTCAAATTGTTGTGGGATATTTATTTGCTTTTCAAAGGTGCTCACTTCAGAATGCAGGAAAAGTTATGATTTTGATGTTAGTGATACTATATGTGGGAGTGATAATAGTTTTAGTTCTCAACACCTGAGTAGAAAGCTAAATACCATGAGCTTCTCCAGATGAAATAGATAACAGCAACGACAATTTTAGTTTGAAATATCTCTGTATACAGGATGAGTATTTATAAATGCTTTACCTCATTGTGTCATTTATCATCACAGATAGATAGAGAGCAAGGGATACACAGAGGATATTTCATTTACCCAAATTGCTACTTGAAGAGTCAGAACTTGAATATCGACCCATCGTCCTCACCAGTAGGCACTGAATGTCTTTGATTTCTATCATATGATGAAACACTAAAGTACCTAACAGTTTATTACTATACTCAGTAGGCACTCAACAAATATTTTTCTTCCTTTCTCTGTTATTTTTTGTTTCAGGTTTTCTGACATTTATTGTCATCTCAAGAATGCCCACATCTATCAAAAACCATTCTTGTTCTTTTTGCAAGCTTTTCCAATAAGTTCTTTTGTACACTGTTACCTTGTTTGTGACACATTTTATTCAGCAGCTTAAGCATTTTAGTTCACAAATAGAATCTAAGTCATTATTGATTTCTTTTTCCCTTTCTTAGGGAGAAATCAACTGTCTGACCTGTGTTTATTTTTAGAGGTTAGTAATCAGATTGAGCGGTTAATGGGGATGTTTGCTTCTTGTGGTTACTGGGCACAGGGCTGAAGCTTCCGGCCATTCAGGAAGCCATCCGATATGAGGGCTATTTCCCCTTTTGAGGGCAAGAAATGCCTACAGAAGCAATAGAGAGATAAGTAATCTGAGAGTATTTATAGGAGCTACACTATGCAATTTTGACCTAAGATATTTCCCAGAACAGTAGCTCAATCTTACACTGATGATTTATAAAGGCTTAGATTGGCCTCTTGAAGCCATAAATCTGTGACACTGATATCTTTAATTTCCTTTTGTTCTGTCCTAGGCTAACCCTGTCATTGTCTAGTGCAAACTGTTCAAAGGAAGAGAAATGCAGGTGGGACCTTTCAATTTATGTTGAAATGATTTTCAGAGCCCCCCTTGACCCAATCAGAATTCTATATTCCTTCCTTTAAAACAGGGTTTTGTCTTCAAATCTTGTAATGGGTAAGGACTCTCAAAATTCTTATTAGAGCACAGTTCATTTTAATCTTTTGAGACACAATGGACTTTGATTAATTAATAACCTAATGGACTCCAATCTTTTTTTGATTCATCCTGGCAATCAGTGCGTGGACTTCCAACTCTGATTTGATAGACTTTTCTCAAAAATATGCCCGTCTTCATGATTACTCTTTTTGTTTCAGATCGCTGTTGCTTTATGCATTCTCCTTCTTAATTTCTCGTATTTTTTCTGAGAATTTAAGAGTGCTCAAGGGACATTTTATTTTCAGGGGCAAGAATTTCATACATAAAATTTATTTACACAAATCCAAAGCAATCGTTTCACATATATTCTATATTTATTTTATTTAGAATAAAAATAGTATCTAATAGTCTTAAGAACATCTGTGTGGGAGGCAGAATTCCAAGATGACCTCAGATGACACTTATCCTTGTATAATGTTTCTCTTTTGTGAAGAGAACCTATGGCATGATGAGATGTAAGTCCTGAGATTCCATTAGTGCTATGGAATATATGTTCTAGTCACCACAAGATTCACATATTAAAATCTTAAGCCTTAGTGTGATAGTATTAGCATCACTTTGGAAGATGTTTATACTATCAGGACTGGCAATGAACTAGTAAGTAGTATTTTGCTAGACATCTGATCTGCTGGCACCTTCATCTTGGACTTACCTGAAGAGTGAGAAGTAAATTTATGCTATTTATGTCACCAAATCTATGACCCTTTAATATAGAAGACTGAACTGACTAACACAGTTATTTTCTTTGCTAAAAGGGGTTTAAAAATATAATTAGTGCCCCAAACTGATTTACCTAAAGACGGAGTTTGTCTGCATGGGCCTGACCTAATCATGTAATTCCTCTAAATCTGAGTTTATAAATCAAAGGTGGAAGAACTTAAAATATTTGAAGACAAGAATGACTTGTAGGGCTGCTGCTGGTTTGAAGAGAGTTTCATATGGTGGAGAATGCAGACAACTTCTAAGAGTGCAGAATGACACTGGCTGACAGCCCCCAAGGAAAGGTGGAGCATGTACATCTCCCACTTCAAAAACTCAATTTTCCCCACAAGAAAGAGTTTGGATTTTGAATTTTCCTTAGAGTCTTCAGACAAACTCTCGACCTATCTAATTTCAGCTTGGTGATACCACAAGCAGGGAATTCAGTCACTTCACGTTGGTCTTCCAACCTACAGAATTGTAAGCTAATGAATAAGTATTGTTTTAAGCTGCTAAGATTGTGGCAAATTATTACATGATAATAGAAGACTAATGTATCTTTATTATGCTCGTGTTACAGTTAGGGTTCATTGGCCTCATTCTCCTCCTACCAGTAATGCTATCTGTGGCCTTGTTACTTCAAAATGTAGTTATTTAAAATAAAAACTGCTTATTAAAATAAGTTAGTTAAATAGGTGTCATGTTAGTATTATATTTATTTCTTAGGAAAAGGATCATTCAGTGTCTAAAGAGCTCTATAATGCCTGTATTTTAATAAACAGGTTTATCTCACATCCTCTATTCTGGGAGGAAAAATATTTTAAAATAAAATACAATGAGAAGTGAAAAGCTAAAATAAAAACTGATAGATAAGAAACACTAGTCGCAAAATACTGTAGTCTGTGGTCTGTAACTCCTAATTATGCTAATTTTAAATCTTTGAAGCAGTGAAATCAGGAATTTTTCTTAGCATATTTTCTTAGCAGAAAAATTATCTTTAAAATCGTGAATAATTTCTATGCTACTCAGTCCACTGGTCAAATTTAATTTCATTATAAGCAGCATTAAGTGTACATGATCATTCACAACTTCTTTAATCGTTTTATTTCCTGAGCTTCTGGAATACCTTATTCTCATAGCTTTTCTGCAATCTCAGTGGGTGTGTGAACTTCTTCAGGGTCCTCTCTGCTTTCTCCCTAACTTGATCATGCAGCTGTGGCCCGTTCATTAAACCCCATAATTCTTTATCTATATTGAATTCCCAAGATTATAATGTTCAGCTGTTACTTTCACCCAGACCATGTTCCTGAAGTCTGTGCCACTATAGGCAACCTTTTGGTACCACAGAAGTGAGGTCGTTGCTGTGATTCTACCTGGCCATGTGATTCATAGGCCATGGGAACTGGTTCTTGGCAGCAGTTTGGAATTTGGAGATACCAGGTGGAGAATATGAAAAAATGTCAAACATCTTAAGAAGAATGTTTTCATTTTATAATTCTTCTTTGAATTCTTGGGAAAGGAAATAAAATCAGTGACGTACACAGGTTCAATATACCTACGAGAGTGTTCAGAAAAGCATTATACGAAAAGTGAACTTTCATCTCTAGAATCCTGGTTAAATTGCACCATAGTCATACATGAAAAGCTGGGATTAGAATCCTAAAATGCCCAAAATATATAGTGGCAACGTATTTATGTTCTGGGAATTTTCCACATGCACCTGTCAAGGGCACACAGCTCATAACCCACAGCTAGGGTGGAGCAGGACAATGACATGAAGACTTCTGAGGCACGTTGGTGCTTTGAGTCTATGTCACAGTATAAAATGTGCTGAGTGTAGGACAATGGACTCCTAGTGACTCACGTCCAATTGACAGATCATACGAAAGGCCTTTATATTAGTCAGTGTATTGGTCAGCTTCCCTCAGCTGGGATAAAAACATCTGCCACTCACAACTTGAAGAGAAAGTTTATTTCAGCTTACGATATTAAAGAACTTTAGTCCATAGCTGACCATCTCCACCACAAAAACATCATGGTGGAAAGGAGTGGGAGAGAAAAGCTGCTTCACTCAGGATGTCTGGAAAGCAGAGAGCAGGGGAGTAGCCAGAAACAAATGGGCCAGCGAGCAAGGTAATACCCTATGACCCACTTCTTCCACCCAGGCTCCCAATCCTAATAGTCCATTCAACTGTCAATTCATCAATAAAGCAATATTAACCTGTGACGTAGGCAGTGGTCTCACAATCCAATCACATCTCCTGGAGTCTCTCTTACCACATTCAGGTTAACAATCAGTACTCATTAGCACAATTTATGACTTGGGGCGTAATTTCTGCCTCAGAGTCTCTCTCTCTCTCTCTCTCTCTTCTACTACAGGCAAGTTGCCTTATGTAGAGTGTTACATCAGAAGCACCTCTAAAGGTCTTCTGATCCACAGTTCTCAAGAAACCTAGGTCTTCAATCCTAAAGTCCATGGGGAACTGAACTTAGCTAACAATAATTTCAGTCTGCAAGCAGATCCTTTCCAGTAGAGCCATCAGAGAATACCATAGCACCAGCTGATATCCCCACGGCAGCATTGTTGGAGAGTTTGAGGATAAACCAGGGCATTTTTCCTGATTCATATAAATTATGACATCATAAGTACTGTATACACATGTTGTTGTGGGATGCTAAATTTGGAGGTGATTTGTAATGTAATAATAGATTCAAATAGAGCAAAAAAAGGACTTTAAGATATTGAACATAAAAACACTAAAAGATTTATTGGTAAATATGAAAGGGAAGTCTGAATTCATGAGGAATATTGGCAGAATAACAGAAAATCTAAAATAATCAATTGCAAATGTAATATTCTTTTAGTTTCTTTACAAGTTTCTGCCTCTCTATATTATTATATCCTACCTGTTCTCTGAGAACAAATGAATTTTCAAATAGCCTTCCTACACTCATGTAATATTTTCATTCACCAAATATAAATGTTGAAGACAAAAATGAAGAATTAATTTGTTTTTCTGAAATGATATTTTTTTTTCCAAAATGATAAATTAAGCAAAGGAATTTTTCTTATGTTGGCAAGACTAGTTTCTGTGTATCGACCTACATTTCTCTCCACACATAATATTTGTATTATAATTTTAACTGATATTGTTTTAATTACAAGATTAATATATTTGAATTACAGAAATATCAACACATAATCCCAATCACATTGATGTTGAAAGGTATTTTTCTCTTAAATTACATATATTTAAATATATTCCTGTCAAATAATAAAAGATCAAACTACAAGAGCCTTTAAATCACACAAGGGCTATGATTAGATAATCAAAAATAAAATATCTATTACTTCTTAATATTAAATCCATATTACCCACAGAATCATAAACAGGAGCGTAAATTTTAGTAAGCTGTCCTCTTCAGCTCTTGGGAGGAGAATTAAATGCACAAACACTCAAAATGGCACAGGAAAGTGAAAATAGATGTTCCAAAGTCTCTGCTGTCTTATCTTTCATCATTCTAGGATCTGTCACCAGTCACTCATTTTAAACCAAGTGGGTTTTGTATCAGGCAAAATTGTGTTTTATTTTGTTTTCTCCAAAGTTTTATCTCATATGCATGTTTGAAAATGCCACTATGAAGTTCATTATTTTGTATAATAAATATGCACCAATAAAACAGATAATATTCTATCTACAAAAAGGAAACTTTATAAAAACATCCCATATGTTTGAGGATGCTGTGAGAGTCACTGCTTGAAATTGATATTTTAAATGCTACTTAAGTGTCTGTTGAATTTTCATTCAAATATTTAACCTCTTTTTATGCAAGCTGATCAATAAATGAGTTAAGGTTTTAACGGGCAATAAATAAATAAGAAAAACACTGCATCAAATCTCATTTCCAGACTATACACAATTAATTAGTACTGCATACTCTGTAAAGCAAGGACAATACTTTTTCATCAATGTATTTTTAATTGGCATTAAATTGATCATTTAAACACACAATTTAATTATTAAGGTTATTTGTTTTTACTGTGAATTGTCTGACATGAAATTGCTTCAAAATAAATCAACAAATCTTATTATGTTATCATTACTTAATCAAATTATATAACATTATAATAGTAGTTACTGACAGTTTATCTCTATAACTGTCTGCAAGCAGCTCAAAGCACAAAGAATAATCATTTATCATGTGAATTTAGTGAATTACTCTATGTATCTGTTTTTCACTTGATAAAATAATTATATGGTTTTAAGTAATTTTTGCTTATAATGGGAGGCCAAAATCTGAGATTTAGGCATTTTACTTCATGCTCAATATTGTGATGTAAATAGAGCAAATATACTTCAAGTGATACACATATCTTCATGAACTTGAACAGACAGAATAAATGTTTAGCAATCCTTATTAAATATGGTTCAAAATTTCTGTTGTAGGAATGTTCTAATTTATATATTGTGGAAAATATATTCAAGGAACATAAAATTGAAAATTTAAATTATCCTCTTATTATCACTTCTTGGCCTTTTGGCTAAGATCAAGTGTAAAATTACCCTCTTATAATGTGAACAAAGCATCATAGCCTAAGAGGAAGATATTACTTTGATATATACTGCAATCCCCTATTTACTTTTGTTGATGAATGAGATCACAGGAAAGTCTCTACCTTAAAACATGAAGATACTAGCTATGACACAATCATACTAAATTTTATTTAATCATGAGATAAAGACAACGCAAAGACAATTCTGGAATGAAGTCAAGTAAGTGAAAGTTACTATACAGGTTTTATTGCTGTTTTGTTGACATAACTGATAGCATGGAATATCAGAAACAGACACAAACATGCTTTGGTGTGGTTTGTTACTTAAGGATTGATAGAAAATCTTCAACAGTGAAATCTAATTTTCCCTGGAGCAATATGTGTATGGCTTGTGATTACAACTCACACAAAGACTTTTGCCAGAAATGTCCAGTGGAAAGTAAGTGATTTTCTGAAGAGTTTAAGGGGAATTGATATCAGATTTTTTATCCAAAGAAAGTGGGTAGTGGACACTAAAAATAACAGAAACAAGATGCACAGCTGTGGGTCATATCTGTGGTAGTTTTGGTATACCTTTGACACATTCATTTGTTAGGAGAATAAATTAGAGTACTGAAGTATTTAAAAAGCTAGGTGTGGTTGCGCACACCTCTAATCCCAGCGCTCTGGAAGATTGAGGGAAGAGGATCAAAACTAATAACTCGGCAGGGGCAATTTTGTAATTTAGCAGCACATGGTCTCAAAAGAAAAATAAATAAATAAATAAATAAAAGTGTTTCTAGGTGAGTTATCTCATAGTGGGAGACAGAAGAGAGAGAGAGAAAGAGAGAGAGGAGAGAGAGGCATGAGGGGGGAGAGAAAGAGAGCCTGCGTGCAGAAGGAGCCACACTCACCTCTTTATAATGAATGTACACCCACAACAGCATTAACCCTTAGGGCAGAGCTCAGTTACCTCTCAAAATTTCCAGGCCTTAATATTGTCACAATGGAAATTAAATTTCCCCAATATGAGTGTGGGTGATAGAAACCATTCTAGCCACAGCAATTACAAAAGGCCTGTATAGAAACAGGCTAAAAACTCGAAGTACTAGCAATACAGTCAGACCCAGGAAAATTGAATGAACCACTCCCTTCCCTTCATTCGGCTGTGGTCATGGCACCACTCTGGTGAGGGTGACAGATCATTAGTTCCGACACCAGTAAAGGCAAACTGAGAGGCTGCTGGAGTCAGAGGTGTCTGACCAGAATGGGAGGCACCTGAAGTTAGGCGTGTCTGACCCTTTGAAGACTGGAAGTCTAAGTTGTGTGGGGCTCATGGAGAGTGCCTCTTCCCAGGTTTTTCTTCCTTCCTGTACCTGCCACTACCCAGTGCTCTTCAGTAAACGTAGCTACCTACTACTCATTGCAGGTGTGTGCTTGGCAATTCTTTCCTCGCCACACACAAGGACCCTAGACCACTTTGGCCCACTCAACTGTAACACCAGGAGTGTGCAGTAGTTTGCTTCTGCCATACAGGTGGACTTTCTGCAGATTTTCAGTGGAAGCTCTTAAATTTGTGTTTCTATCAAACTCATAAAAAGATATTAGCTTAACCGTCTTCTGATGGTATTCTTATTCCAAAGTATTCTTTAGGTACTCTCAATGTGAGGTTTTCAGTTGGGATCTTTTTCTACTCGTTTTAAATAAATTGTCTCAGGCTAATTTGGAAACATTGAACTAGGATCCACCTCTTGGAATTTTACTACTGAGCTAGTTGCTCATAGCACCTGATAATACCCTTTCCACTGGAATTTGATAGTGATCATTCTATTTCCTGCAGAAGACTAAACCTTCAGGAGTTCTTGGAACAATGTTGAAAATAGATAGTTCAGAACCTTTTATGTTAAGAGAGATTATTCTCTATAATATTTTGCCATCTGAATTTGCTACTTAATAGATTGTAAGACCCTAAATTTTGTACTTAAAGGCACCTGTTGGCTGTATGCTAATTCATGTAGCAAAATGTAATAAATTATTTCCTTGGTTCACTATTGACTAACTCTCTGTATGGTATGGTTTGGCTATGGGATGCTATGGTTGGATACCGGCTTCGGCATCTTTCCGGATCACTATAGGGACAGGTAAATGGATGCAACTTGAGACCATAATTTTAGGTGAAATAAATCAGACACACAAGGTTAGATATTGTATGATTTCTATTATATGAGAAAGAGAAAGAGAGAGAGGAAGAGAAAGAGGATGTGAGAGAGAGAGTACAGAATAGAAAGTAGATAAATAGGAAGTAGGGAGATCTTTTTCAGATGAATGGAAGAATAAGAGATGGAGGAAGACGGGTGAGGAGGGAAAGGGATGGAGAATACATTGGAATACATGAGACTCCGGGAAGATATTTTGTATCTAAACCCTAACTCTCCCTTAGTTTTATTATCAGATATAGTGGAATAACGAACCAGTTCTATTAAGAAAATACTTGTAGTGATTAATCTCAGCTGTCAACTTCACGTGACTAAGGGCAGCTGTGACAATAGGGAAGCACATGTTAAAAATGTGTTTCTGAGGATATTTCCAGAGGTGTGTAGCAGGTTGGCCAACAAACCGAGTGGGAAGGACATGCTCTGACCATGCTGCGACCATCCCGTAACCTTTACAGCCCAGAAGGAAGAAAAATATGAAGACAGAGGAAGTACAGCTGAGTTTACAAACTTGATTGTACTTGAGAAAGTGCGGCATTTGATGTTTTTTCATGGATTCTGACTCCAGTTTATTCAGCTCGTTGGCACAGACTCACACTAGTGACTCTTGACATACCTTAATTGTTCAACCCACTTTTGAACGGGCAGAGCGACCTAGATCGTGCATGATCTGGGCCTTCCGCCTCCTTTGGGTGAGCAGGTATCGGATGCCCTTGCTCTCTTGAATGTTTATCTAGCTTCAGAACCTACAAAATTATTTTAATAAATCTACATTTAGTATGACAGATACATATTTACATCTATATCTATTTATATATAATTCCATTCTGCTCCTGCAGAGAATTCTAACGAATAGAATGCTAACTATAATAAATTATAATTAACCTTCTTCCATAATTATATGTAAATGTATAACTTTCACTCTCTCTCTCCCTCTTTTTTTTGGAGGGGGGTCTGGGGATTGAACTCAGTGCCTTGTGCTTGCTAGGCAGATGCTCTACCACTGAGCTACATCTCCAGCCCTTCTTTCTCCCTCTCTTAATTCTGTTTTTCTAGAGATTTTTAACCAATGTAATGTAAAATAATAATGATGAATTTGTCCTTTGGTGATGTAAAGAAATACTAGTAATATCTAATATATTATTACCAAGCATGTCGTTTTGTGATTATATAAATTATTTCAAAAGAATTTTACCTAATAGGATTGTACTACTTTGCTAATGATTTTTCCATCAAAAGCAAGTATTTGGTGTTATTAAATGTGTTTTTGATATTAACTGAACTAACATGATTTTTATTATTTTTATAAGTATTATTAAATGATTTTGAAGTAGGGAGGGCAGAGGAGGTGAGAGAAGAGGAATGGGAAAAAAAGAAGCAACAAGATATGTACAAGTACAAATCTCCCATCATGAATGTTATCACTATGTACATCTAAAATGTACCATTAAAATAAAATAAAATAAAATAAATGATTTTGATATGCAAATTTAATTTTCTGTAATGATTTTTTATGATTTCAAATTAGAGCAATGCCTACTTGGTGAACTAATGTGAAAGTATTATTTATTTGGTTGTTTGCTTTTATCTTTCTTTATGCTCTATAGTTACTTTGGGAAAATTAAATGAGAAAATACAAAATATTTTTTGTTGGACAATTTTTTAGTAACTTTCTTACAATTTTCAGTTGATTTTGTTCTATTTCTATTTTTCTTTTGAACTTAATACAAATATTTATATTTTACAAGAAGCTATGTTAATTTTGATTTTGCATAAAATAAGCATATATATTTGCATATGAATCCTCTACATTTTTATTTTTCTTGATTTCTTATTCTTGTATGTAGCTATATCTTACTTTCTACTGATTTAATTAATGATGTGTCGATTTTACTTGCTTTCTTGAAGATTTTATTTATATCTACCCATTTTATTTTCTATTCAGACTTATGTAGTATAAAGAATTACATTAATTTCCTTTTTATTCTCTAAATTGTTAAGTATATTCACATGGATTTTAGATTGATTACTAAATTTTTTTAAATTTTATTTTAATGGTACATTTTGATGTACATAGTGATAGCATTAATCATAGGGGATTTGTACCTGTACATGACATATCTTGTTGCTTCTTTTTTTGTTAGAGTGTTTGCCTAGCAAGCGCAAGGCCCTAAGTTCGATCCCCATCACCACCAAAAAGAAAAAAAAAAGAAAGAGAGATTACTAAAAATAGAGCAATTGATTTTAGTAATTTTCTAGTAAGTTACTGCAGTGATTTGTTTTTCCTTTGTTAACCAGGTTTTATTTCCTTCTATGTTACTTTGAAACATCTTCCCATAACATTTTTTCCAGAATGTTTTAGAGCTAATTCCCACAATTCATCAAATGTTATTCGATTTTTCCCTGCTCATAATCCAAACCAAGGCCTCATCTGTGCTACACAAACACTGCCCCTGACATACATGCATACATCCTCTCCCCTCTTCGTCTAATTTTGTCTACCTGTTAAATATGAGACTAACGCTAAAGTCTTACTTCTACTTTATTGCTTCCTTCATTGTCTTCCAATCAACTCTGTAGTTAACATTTATTTTCATGATTATCTCTTCCTTATCATCTTCATTCTGATTTATTAAAAATATTACTTCTATTCTGAGCCTTCTTTTGCAGTACTTAAAATGGAACACAGGATCATGTACATGAACTAGGCATACACTTTACCACTGAGCTCCATTTCCATTGTTTGAGATTTTCTAATCCATATTAAATTCTTTGATCAAATTACTATTCTAAAATACAATTTAGTCATTCAATTACTAACAAGTACAAAATGTGACAGAAAAAATGAAACACATGGAAAGCATCTCTATTTTGTAGCTAATTAGGTTTCATTTTTAAGTAAACCATAATACCAAAATTATAATTTGCTACACAGTCACAGATTAAATATATCAAATCAATGCTTAAATTTTTCATTAATTTACTTATTTTCATCTAAAATATTTATCATAATAAAGTCTGTGTGCCCCTCACTCTTGTTTTTAGTAATGAGAGAAGAGCTGATAAAAGGTCCAACAACTTGTAGAATTTGCTTATATGCTAATGTTTAGTGGTGATGTGATTCCTCATGCTAAAAGTGAATGAGTTATGATGTCAAAAGTCCTATCTGCTTTATTTAGACAGTGCAATGTGTCTAATTATAAATTTTATTTTACACGGGGAATTTTGCTGGAACAAAGATTTGTAAACTTTTAATTTTTTCTTAGCTACTTTTTAAAAGTCTATATATTTGGCTTGATACATTCTTCCTGCTGGAATCACGTTGAAATGGAGACAGAAGTATAAATAATTGAGTAGAGAGATCGTGACTATATGTTTTTCTTGGAATTATGATAAATTATGATATCTACATTCAAGTCTAATATTAATGTGGACTCGTTCCATTCCTGGGTAGTTATCTACCTCTAACTAAAGCCTTACCATACTCCATAGCAAAGTGAAGACTGGGAACTAAAGATCATGTTGCTTCTGCATTATGGAACAAGCATTATTCAAATGTTCCCAAAATTATGATTAAATCCATTTCTTTTTTCTGAGAATTGCTATTTTGAGGGCCTAGACTAACATTGCCGTTGGCAATCATTATATAAGTACTAAAATTTTATCAAGTTCAGAATTCATTTAACAGTGAAGTTTCAGGAAACTCTATTTGAGTGCGCTTTCTACTTTACATGCAGCCTCAAAATTGTGATTCATTCCTTAACACCAAACACACAATAGAAAAGCTGCAAAAATCAAGGATAGAAGGCAGAAATGATCAGTTTGAATACAAAAGTAAATATTTTTACCTTATAGGAAGCCATCCTATTTCTTTCTTGAGGGAGTTGAATACACTGTAACACAATGTAATCTTTAAGAGTATAATGGTACAGAGGCACCTGTGGATACAGCATACCAATTCTGACACTGACGAATTGTCCAGGAGTTGATGGAATATAAATGGGACTGACAAACTTTCCAAATCCGTTGACATTTATTTAGGTGCCTTAAAAAATCAAAGAGCTCAAATCATTTTAATGGTAGTACTTCTGAAAGATTTTTAAAGTCTTTTAAAAAGAAATTTGAGAACACAATATTGCATTGTGTTATGCAAAGTTCCAAGATTAGAGACTAACAAAATTTCAAGCTTATAAAGATTACTGTTCTAAATGAGAAGAAAAATGCTGATTTATTCAAGAAAACAACAGTTATATCTGCTCTTGCACCAAAGAAAAAGGAGTGATCCATCAAGAATTTCTCCAAATGTGTACAACAATTCCTACAAATCTGCTAATAATAATTATTATTCTTTCACATCTTCTGTTTTTCTGTATGTACCTTCAAAAGGACGATTCTGGTCCTCAGTGTCTGGCCTGGTCTTCTTCTCTAGCACCTTCCTAATACATTATACAATTAATTATTGTGTTTCATTTGCTATCTTGATATTTCATGAAGAATTGAACTCATTTGATTAGTTTCCCAATTTTCTCCTTCCTTCAAACAACATTATTCCTCACTTAAGGTTTGCTTCTAAATTCTGATTATTCTATTTTTTTCTCATGCCACTTTTAATGCCATAGAATGTTAGGATTAACTTAATTTTCAATCTATATATATTGAATGTGCAAATGTCTAAAGAATCTACAAAAATCTATAAGTATTCATGAACCTGTAAAGTGCCTAGAAAATTAAATACTTCATTAATAGTTTTATATCACATCTTCATGGAATATAACCTATAATGAAATTTCCCAAAGTAGAAAACAATATATGTGTGTCTGATGTAGCAATAAAAATAACAGTGTCTGGTACATAAACTCAGTTTTAATGAGAGAGGAGAATGTAGGTTTGGGAAAATAGAAAAGAGACATTTTAAAAGTGAAAGTTAAAAGTTAAGATATCAATTCTTCAAAATTTAACTTACCATAGTTTTAAAAGATATAAATCAATATCCCTATAAATTGTGTTCCAACTACCCCCCCCCAAAATCAAAGATTATCTTAAAGAACAAAATACCTTTGATTACAAAAGGAAGGACAGGAAAAGAATATTTGAAAAGGAGCTCTACTTCTTATTAAAATATGGAGTTAAAATCTGTATGCAATATGATCATCACAGAAGGAAAAACTGAATAATAGGATAGAGCCATAAAATTAGAAATAAATATTATTAAAGAGCAATATACTTTTTGTGAAATAGACATATATCCTGAAAAACAATATATACATGCATTCTAAGTGATTCAATTATTTTTTTATTTTAAATATCCAAATGTTTATATTTGCAGCAAAGAAGTTCTCACTAACTTCTCTTTGATGCGTATTTTGTGCCCATCATTCTCCTCAGAATCTACATGTCAGAATCTATCATCATTCTTCACAAAGTAGCTGTCTCTCTGATGTTTCCTTATCAAAGGTAATATCACCACAATCCTTCAAGTTGCCAAATCAAAACATATTTTTGATATTTGACAAATACAGTTTTTTAGATACCTTTTATTATAAAGTATTATTTATATATTCACCAATGAGAATTCTACCCAATAAATAAAATTCAAAGAATGAAATGATCAAAATATATTTGATTGATAGTAAAAGTAATCTTTTCTGACTGTCCTTAAAGATGTTTGTAACACTGTCAGTTGTAAACTATCCATAGATTTTAAACTGTCTATAGAACTGTATAAAGGTACTGAGATATTTTCCAGGGCAATTTTACCTGATAATAATAGAGTTGATGCTATTTTGCCTATTGATTTCCTTTTGAATAATTCTCTCTAATAGATATGATTGCATTTCATCTGTTTTATGAACCCTAGCTTTAAGAAGTTTAATCTATGTAGAAAGACTAACTTTTTTTGTGTAGAGTCTTGTTCATGTGTGTTGTATTTCCTTCAGCACAAGAGTAATTCAGTACCACAACTGTGTTTCTTATACACATCACACATGCAGTATGAAACTTATTTTCTCATATATATATATATATATATATATATATATATATATATATATATGAGATAGTTTATTCAGTGTAATTTGTCTGGAACATGATTTAGGATTTTATCTTTACGTTTGAAGGTTTTCTTGATTATAACTATGACTTTCTTTTGTAAAATGACAAAAGAAAACAAAAAATGTCACTTCATTGACCCATTCATAGTTACACTAAAAATATAATCAGGAAAAAATGAGAATTGTTTTTTTTTGGGGGGTTGTGTGTTGTGCTGGGGACAGAACTCAGGGCCTTGCACTGGAATTGTTTAAATATTTATGTTGAAATATTTAGGAAGAATATTGGTACCAACTTAGCTTCAAGAAATAAGAATAGCGATAAATGTGTATGAATGTAATTAAACAATATTGTGAATGAATCACAACTATAATTGAACAGTATGATTGAATTGTAGCCATTTTCTTATAATAGAATTTGGTAAATTTGAATTCCAATACGGGTGTACTTGGGAAAAAAAGAAACCAATACTAAGATTTTGTTACGTAAATGTAGCTATTTGACTACTTTTCAATGACGTAAATTTTAGGAAGAGAAAATAATTTATCAAAATCGCTAATAATTTACGTGATGTTTCTGATAAAATTAATTGGAAATAGAAAAAAGCAGAATTAAATAAATAATAAAGATCAAATGAGAGTTGAGAATACAGAAAGGAACTTATTAATTACTTATTTGTCTTAGGCAGTCTAGGAATTCTATCTGTTCTCTCATTTGATACAATCAGCCAAGTTGGTTGATATTCGGAAGCCTAAAATATAAACAATCTCCAAATCAGAAGCTCCACTGGTTTTTACTTTACCTTGAGTCTCTCAGTCTTCTTATGCTAAATAAAACCATTGTGTTAGTACTTAACCTCATTACCTTCGCAAGTAGCCATTTTCCCTTCCCCATCTCATGTAACTCCAGAACATGTAACTGAGTAAGTATTATCTTTGCTTCCTGTAACTCTTTCAATAAAATATCTGGTTTTAAACCTCCTTTAAAAATCCTCAGGATTTTTCAAGTGTGTACAATCAGAATGCATACACTTTTACCTTCTCCTTACCTTTTTCTAAACATCTCTAGCTCATGCTCTTTTATTCTCTGATAATTTTAATACTTGGCTCAATATTGTCTTCTTCATCTTTCTTTTCATCTTTCTTGTCAAATTAAAGAGACAGTCAGAGACCCTGATCAATGATGAGTGTCCCATATTTGTCAGTATGCTGCCTTTGGACATAATTTCTCTTTTTCTTCTCTATCAACTTGAACAAAGAGTTATGATCTGACTTTTACGATAATTAATACATGATCTGTCTCCTAATTTTTAAGCAATGATTCCCTATCTGATCTTAAACTCTTATAATTTCATCTTGATATAGTACTCTGCTTGACCAGTTAAAATAGTGTCTGTTTCTCTTTGTTTTTGTCATCTTTAGTTTCTTTCAAAATTATTTCATAGTTTGCACCACACTTTTTTTCTTACATATATTGCCTGGATTTCTGAAGGCATTTAATAGATTTGATTCTACTGATGTTGTATTGTTATGTTACTCTTTATTTCTATTAGTTTGTTGTTAGTATGCATGAATACAATTGATTTAGTGTATAAATCTTGACTTTTCTGCTTTGTTAGTCTCAATTTTTAGTTCTACTAGTCTTGTGTAGATTCCATAAAATTTTCTGCATTGAAAATCATGTCTGGATATAAAGACAGTTTTACTTTTTTGTATCCAAATTGAAAAAATTATCTCATTTTCTTGCCTTATTGCCCAGGCTAAGACGTCCAACCCAGTGTCATATAGTAGCAGAGTGAAAGGACTCCCATGTCTTCTTGGTGTCTAAGGAAGTAAGCATTCATTATTTTATATTTAACTGTGATGCTAGCTGTATGTTTTTCACAAAAGCACTTTATCATGCATGTGATAGTTTCTTGGATTTCTAGTTCTATGACAGGTTGATTTTTTTTGTTGTTGTTCACTTTATCTGGAAAGGATGTTGCAATTTTTCTAAGGCTTGTTTGTGAATCTATAGTGGTTATTATAGTTGTTTGCTTATTTCACTAATATAGTAAATCCAACTAAATGGCTTTCAAATGCAAAAAAATAGAATGGGACGTATTTGGCTATTAGTTCTTCAAATATCTGCATGTAGCATTACTATAATAGCTTAACTATTACATGGAAACTAGGCAAATGTTACAGATGGGTGGATAATAGATAAAGAAAATGTGGTATATACTTAAAATGAAACATTATTCGTCCTTGCAATATAAGGAAATCCTAACTTTATTTAAAACATGGATGAACCTGGAAAATCATGTGAAAAGCAAAATAACCTAACTATCAAAGATAAAATGAAAAAAAAGAATAAAAAAGATAAAATGCTACATGATCTCAACTATATGAGGAATCCAAAATAGACTGTAACTACCACACTCTAAACAAAGTGTAAGGATTCATCCATATATGTAGGGAACTAGATCAGAGAACAATTAAAAACTACAACAAAAACACACAAAACATCGCTTGAAAATAGTTTACACACATTTTTCTAATAAGATGTGAAAATTAAATATGCATTAATTTTTCTAATTAATGTATATTTATCAGTCCATATTTGTGCTCTTATGACAATACCTACTGGTTAAATGGTCCATGTTAGTTCTTCTCCTAAAATATAGTTTCTCTTCTGAAAATTGTTAATCTAAATTTTCTTCTCCCCACATGTCAATGAGTAAAGAACAGCAATTCTCACACAAGCTTCCAAAATGTTCTGAATCTAAAATAGGACTAAGTGATAGATATAGCTCGTCTCCAATAAGACTCCATCAATAATTCCCTTTCTACACACCTCTGGGTGCTAGACCAGCTTTTAATAAACTCTCCAGTGCACACTCTGTTGTATGTTTTGCACTAAAACACTGACAAGGGAATAATGTTGAGGAGAAAAATTGTTCTCTTGGTGAATGATTTAAGTAAAGAATTATTGAATCATTTTTCTTTCCAGGATGGAAACGAGTTTTGTTTGTCCTGTTCCACATTTTTATTACTGTAAGTAAGGCTTGCCTTGTATTTGGAAGAGTTTATCCTATTCTGACAAATATCCATTGAAAGTTTATGAGAAAGCAGAGGAGAAGATATAGCAATTTTACAGTGCAAACAAATGCAATGAAAATGAATTATATTCCTTCAGTAGATATCCGATCCCTGAGAGTATCATTCAAACCAATTGGTCCTGCTAAAAACCAATGGCCTTCATAAATCTTTCTTCTCTGAAGATATAGTTCACTTGCCTTACCATACTTTACAGAGGTGTTAGATTACTTCTTATTATTTTTTTGTCCTTAGTGATGAGGGCTATACACAGAAGACGTTGTTTGTACAAGAGCCTTCATTGTTTTTTTAGATAAGGGAAGAATAAGTTTTCTTTTTACTCTCTGACCTGATGCCCCGGTTTTTCCTCTTTTGTCTTTTTCCCTACTTTTAATATAGTAGCAACATTTTACTCTTTATAAATTCATATTCGAATGGCAGCCAAATACCACAAAATACTGGGAACCATTAAAGTTTATAAAACATTATTAGGAAGACAAAAATAACAGTGTAAGTAATGAAAATAAAAACAGAAAAGAGAGGTAAAGGAAATAGGGAAGAGAAGATTCAGATGTATTAACAGAAAAAAAGGGAAGATAAAAATAATGAAAAATTTAACAACAGATGGAAGTATAGGAAAAATAAATCATATGATGTGAATTTAGGCTCATAACATATCATATGTACTGAAATTTAAAGTATTTTGGTTCAACTCATTAAAATGAGTGTTGAAGAAAGTTAAGATATAAGCTAGTGAGAGAAAATCATGTCAAATAATGGAAAAATTCAAGGTATTGGAAGGTAATTTGTATATTGTTCTTTACATATATTATTTGAAAGACTATACATAACCCAGATGCTAAAGCAGCCATAAATGATAAGAAGTGAGTAGGCAGTTGTTACGGCATAATATCTCTGCGCAATGATGTGTGTTATAACTAGATACTATGTGATTGAAAGCCGAGCATATCAGGGATGAAAAAACAAGTAGAATGATTAAAAGAAGCAATTGGAGCCATGTATCCATATCTTCTATCTTTAGCTTCTGTGATATGAATAATGTTGCAGAAAAACAGGTATCAAGTGAGAAGGCCTTATGGGAAACAAAGTTTGCAGAGGGAAGCCAGCTTTTTATTAGGGCGAGAATGTGGACGGAAAATTCAGAGGAAATGATCGAGATATAGGAGACTGTTCTGGTAGGTCTTACCAATTCCAAAGAGTATCAAGAGAGTTTTGGAGCTAGACGCTGATGGTATACTGAGGCTTATTCACACCAGTGAGGAGCATGACATTCGTTGACATGGGTTCTCGTACTGACTGATATAAAAAAGAATATTGATTTTAATGACATTAGTTATAGGGAATTCAAGGTAAGTAGGGGTTATACGGTTGTTTGACTAGCAAAAGAAGCTCGCCTCTGATTTTCCTCTTCTTTGATGATAAGGCTGCGAGGTTTGAAAGGAATGGTCATAGGGCAGGTGAGATGATGGCGAAGGAAAGAGACTTAAGAGAAATATGGTCTATAGTCATGTAGCAAACCTGTGTCTTGACCTCTGTAGTTAAAAGCAAGCATGGCATTTTATTCTAATCAGCCCTCAGAAATATCAAAGCATTAACTAAGCTCTTTCAAACTGAATATTTCCTGTAATATGGAAATGACAATGTGTGTTTCAACTTGTGAAGATATCACTCTACTTTTTAAAATTATAACAATGTGACTGTCAATTTAGAGATCAAAGATAGTCACTGATTGTGGAGATGGTCACAGGGCACGATATAGACTGCTCGTGTATTGTATTCTTTTCCTGTGGATGCACATTTTTAAAGTAAAGCATCAGTTAGGTGCATTTCTTTTTGGACTCTTGGTGTTTTGCAAAGGTAAAGGAGGCACATACTGACCACATCAGATTTTCTAGTACTCAGGATCGACAGCAAGCTAGTGAGAGACAATGCAAAAGGTACCTGAGATTCTTCTAGGAGGAAACAGACCTGTCAGCCTGTCTTTCTGGGTGTGAAGTCAAGGAGGCTGGATGACATGGATGGAATTTGTTTGATTCTAAATCTCATGGCAGGGAGAAGAAAATAAAATAACCCCCCAAAGGAGAAAAATCTGGTTGACACACAGTCTTGAATAAAAAGGTCATAAAAATGTTTGGTAAGTGGGAACATCATCAGAATTTACTACATAATTGTAAAAAGTCAGGGCCAAGACCTCATCTTAGTGTGATGTGCTACAGTAAAATTTTTCTTTGCTCCTTCATAAGTCACTCTACTCAGGGGCACAGAACTGGATTTGGCATAATTGTTGAGCAGGTGAGCTCCCCTCAGACTGCTGAACAGAAGAATTGATGAAAATCCATAAAACCGCCACTTGTGCAGAGAAATAATTACCCTCTAAACAATCAACCTTTGCCATTCGGTTCTCATCCAATTTGGTTTACAACAAGAATTGTGGAAAGAATTAAGTTTGTGAACCGATATACCACTAAATACAAACTTAAATATGTGTACATATGTATGCAAATATGGTAATCTATTTACTACATCTTCATAGTCTCTATCGCTGTAATAATTTATAATATTTAGTACTACTTAGATTCTATATGAATATAAATGTATGTGTATATGTACACATATATGACATATACTATTTACTACATCCTTGTGATCTCTATCACTGCAGAGTGATATTACTAAGATAATTTCTAAATTTAGAGTAATTATTGGCATTACTACCCTCCAGTAAAACCCGTAAGGGCTAAGTGTAAATATCATCACATATTTCACAATTGTTCATTTTTATTTTTAACATCCTACCGCTTGATATCTCATTCAGGAATTCTGCCTTAGAGGTTATAGATTTTGTGATTTGCTTCATTTTGCAGAAGCCATTACCTGTGACTAGAGAAGGACATTTCGTAGAGGCCTCCAAAATTGAGTCATTACTCTCAGTACCACTAAATTTCCCAGACATTCTTTCCATCACCCATAAAGCAGCTGTTCTCCATATTTCACTTTTGAAGTTAGCTTACCTCAAATGCATTCTGAAAGTGCATTTGAGGTATGCATATACCTGAGATCAATATAATAAACTCATGAAGCCATAAGTAAATTTTAATGATTTCAATTGACAGAATACAAAAATTTCTAACCATTATTTTTCTTCTGGTAAGCTGCAAGATTCCTTTCAATTTTTAATTTTATTTGAAGTTAAGTAAGAACTCACTTTTAATAAACTAGGCTGTAAACACTAATGATATATTCTTAGCATTACATAATATTCTTTATCTTAGTTCTCATACCATTTAGTCTTGGTAATTTCTTAGGTTTTAAGTAAAGCAAAAGTATACCTACTTGATTTCTAAAATATGTTTAAGTTAAAATTTAAATATTTGGTGAAATATAGATATATAAATTCATTTATACAGTTTTATATGCACTGAAGAATCTATTTGTCTCATCAGAACCTTGCTATAAAAAATAATGAATTTTTAACAAATATTTTTATTATTTAAAATACTAGAAAATATTACTAATCACTTTAATATGATTTGCAGTGAAATATTACTTATTTGATGTAAAGTTTTCAAAAGTCTTCAGATGCCATCTGATTATGATCATCAGCATTTATGTCAGAAAATTATTGAGATACATGTTCCAGGAATATACAGACCTACTTGTGGTGGACTTAATGTGGTCAACTTGAGCCAGAACGCCCTGCTGGACCAAGGTGGTGTGATGCTGGGCGTAGACGATCCACCTGAGGGTTGTTGCTGATGCAAGATAAGGCAGAGTGGGAGGCAAAGCTAGTTGGTGGGCTCTTTCCCAGGAAAAGCTCTGCTGTGGCTGGTTCTCCCAAATGGAGCTTGGCTGTTCTGGTCGAGAAAGGAGCTCTGGGCCTTGATGTCATCGAGGATGGCTGCTGTTGCTTCAGAGGAGCTCTGGTTGTCATCTCTGCTGCGAGGATCGTATCCTGGTTCCAGTGAAGATTTCTTCAGCCATAATCTGCAGACATGGACGTATACAGGACTGTGCTGTGGGCTCCCAGCCCTCGATTGGATCTTCTGAGTCTCCAGTGCCTAGATAGACATTCAGCACTCTTCTAACATTTGACTGGTGGGTTAATATTGTGACTTATGAATGTCCTCTATTAAATCTGCTCTCTTACAACCACTGTTTCTAGAAAATCTAACTAAGACACTACTTATGTATTCTTTACAGTTTTAATAGAAGTATGAGAAAGAATGCAACATGGTATTTATCTCTAGTGAAAACACATTCGTTTTAAAGATATATCAACAGCCCTTCCTTTGGAACAAAGCGTTCATGTTTAAGTAAAGACAAATTAATTTGGGCTTTTCCTACTTTATAAATTTTTCCTCCATGAACAAAACAAAAACACAAACAAAATGTTTCCTGAATTATTGGTAGAGAAATCATAGAGAAAATCAAGGGATCATATGATTTCTTTTCTAAATGTTACCTAGAACTACATCATTAACTTAGTGGAAGAATTAGAGAATTCAGCAATTAAATTCAACATATAATTTTGCTTGTTGAACAGAGCCTGAATACAAGGTTAATGGTTTTTTTTTTCTAAAACTCTCAAATATAATGACAAATTTTTAGTGAATTTCTAGAAATATCCTGTTTTTAAGGAATTCATATAAATATGAAATACATTCATTTTGGATAAGGAATTCATATAAATGTGGAATTCATTCATTTTGATGTTTCTTATCTATAATTTTACAATTTACTTTCTTATTCACTGATTATCTTTATTGGAATTATTCAACAGATATTGAAAAAATCTCATTAGCGTTTTTACCATCACTCATTCTTTGTATTCCAAATATGATATCTGCTTCAGACAGGCAAAATTCATGTGCACCCTTGTTCAGTCTTTTCCCTCTGTACTTGGTTTTTGGGTATTTATTTCTCCATACATCTGAGTATGAGACAACATGTTTTTGAGCCTAGTGCTATGTGATAGGTGTTGTTGTAAATTCTAGATAAGCTACGTATCACCATAGAATGATGATAAAATCCATTTCTATTTCTGAGGAAACCACTAGTCCTGAAACAGTTTCTCTGGGTCAGTCTTTGGAATTCACATAGATTATATGGCCCTGATTTGCTTTACTCTTTGTTAACTCTGTGAAAACAAACAAACAAAAACAAAACAAAACAAAAAACAGTGTGTCCATAATCATGTTTTATCAATCTGGTTTTGAACATAAGAAAAAGAAGGAATAAACTCCACCATGGGATGGAGACACAAACTGGTTATTAACGCTAGCGAGTAGTAGTTAGAAAACATTTGTTTCAAAGTTTGAATCTTTAAACAATTTCTTAGGGTTCGTGAGCCCCGTTTTCTTTGTACTGACTGTTCAAGTCCAATGATGCAGCATCAAACTCACCATGGACGATATGACAAGAGTAAAACACAGCACTGGTGCGTTCCCATGCAGCTTTATTTTTGAGCACTGAAATGTGAATTTCATATAGGTTTTATGAGTCAGAAAATATCAATCTCCTTTTAATTCATTTTCAAATATTAAAATGCAAAAACCTTTTCAGCTTACAAGTTACACAAAAACAGGTAATGGGCTGAATTTGATCCTCAGGCATTAGTTTACTGAAACATGGATGTATACATTATAGAAATATAAAAACATTTTACACAATTCGGTTGTATGGGGGATGGTATTATAAAATATTGAAAAACTGCACCATTGCTTATTTAGGTGGATTTTTTTTTTTAATCGTAAGTGATCCAGTACTTAAAGAAAATTTAGGGACTGGGGATTTAGTTCAGAGGTTAGAGTGCTTGCAAGGCCCTGAGTTCGATCCCCAGCACCAAAAAAGAAAAAAAAAAGAAGAAAATTTATAATTGAATATAGGTGATGAGAAATTGAGAGACTGCGTACATAGAAATAAGTTATTAGAAAAAAGACGACAAGCAGAAACAGATGTAGTATACAGAGACTGTGTGGAATTTACCACTTGATTTATTTTTTTTTCCAGGGGGATGCTGGGGATCTAACTCAGGGCCTCATGGTTGCTAGGCAAGTGCTGTACCACTGAGCTAAATCCCCATACCCCTTTATTCAGATTTTAACATTTAATACCAATAATTTTTCAATTATTCTTCCACATATTTATATTAATTCTTTTTAATCTACTTACTGATAATACTATCATTTTAATAACAATATTAAATACCATATGGCTCTAATATTTAATATCAATGTGTTCAAATTCCACAAAATAATAAATTCTAATATTCATATTAAATGTAGACACTTCATTAATCCAGCATAGAAACCATGCTTTTAAGTTCAGACCAAGTCATGTTTTTGACAAATTCATTACAGTTGTTTTGCTCTGAAAAATCAATCAATCAATTAATTGGAGTCTTACCTTTTCATAATTGGACTACAGCACTATTCGAGCAAATGAAACCATGACTTTCCTCAAGATACTAGCACTTAAATCTGTATTTCATCATCATGAAGGGTTTTAATTCTCAAGCAAGTAAATTTCTTGGTGCAGATTCTAGAATATAGTTTTTTTCCCCCAGAAATTAATGCAACATAACTGTCAAGGCTATAATATGTGTTCAGTTGTTTCATATGTAAATAAATGTCTCCAGATTGATACATATTGAAAGAAAGACAGCAAATATTCTTTTTTAGAAAGTTCTATAATCAAAATATTTTGGCATCCTCCAGAATTCATGTTAAAATACAATCCCCGAAAGTATTATGAGATGGAGCTGCTAGGAGACAATAGGACTTGTGGTCTAATTCCTCATGAATGAGATTACAAGTCTTAGAAAAGATGCTTCACTCACACAGAATTCGACTGATTTGATTTTTACAGGCTTTCCCCTCCCGCCTGTAAGGACAGAAAGTTCTTCCCTAGAGGACGCACCCTTCACCAGAAAACAGAACCTGCTGGTGTCTCCATGTTGAACTTCTCAGCCTTTAGAACTCTGACAAAATTAATTTATGTCTTTTATAAATTACTCATTCTCAGGTATGTTCTTACAGTAGTAAAAATTGGATTAAAAATATATTCTAAGTGCAATAAGAGATAGCTCTCTTGTTCTCAAAAAATATTCCATTTAAGCAAAGGCTATTGCAAGCTATTTACTTGTGATGCTGCACATTAAACATGAACAGCATAACCCAAGAGTCCTTGGTCTTCCTCAGTTTGGGAAATATTAGTTATTTAAGGGGTAAGTTATACCACATAACTCATAGTCTGTGAATTTTCCTACTAAAATACTTACATGGCAGACTTTCTGGAAAATTGCTACAAACACTACTTAATCTAATTTCTGTTTCATTTACATGTTGAGTTTTATTTATATTGAGGTAGAAATATTTTGAAGCTTAAATAATGTGCTAAGTATGTAAAAATCGGGGAATGATTTTAACAGGAAAAGAAAATAACATTTGTTGAAAAATGTAGATGGATACAATTTTGTGGGAACATTTTTAATTTCCAGCATATTTTAATGGGACTTAGAAATACAATTTTATGGTAGGATGATTGTCTTGATGGTTAATGGACGCTCTCCATTTAACACTGAAGATTTTAGTATATTCCCTATTGTTGCTGAAGTGTTTATACAACTGTTAGCATTGTATGGCTAGTATTTATGCAAGCCAATTCTGAACCACCTCACTGTGATATGAAAATATGCCTGGCTTGAGACAAGGAACATTTTAAAATTATTTTTAATGGTTCTTTTTTATTACCAATATACTTATCAATGCATTCTTTGGAATCCTTATTCTTATTTTCCTTCGTATAAAAATACACTGCTTTCCCAATTAAATTATAACTACCTTAAAAGCAATTTCATTTTGAACACACAATCCATATATGTGTTTATTATGTTATGTAAACATCAATGAACCATTCTTTCAGATGTAGATGCCTTATAGTGATGCATATAAATGTATCTGATTGACATAGCTAAGTGAATTAAAATTATAAAAACACAGACCTTATAAATGTAGCAAAAAATCCTGCATTAGCATTCCCATCGTTGAACACACTACCTGGCATTCAGACATTAAAGGAGAAATGTAATTTAGTTTATGGTTTCAGAAGTTCAAGGAGGTTGCTGGCTCTGAAATAGAAACACTGTGGTGAGAAGGGATCCCAGAGTGTCCACCGCCAGTTCCCCGGGTGGATTTCAGAGTCCATCAAGTTGGAACTCTACACTAACTCCCACAAGTCCTAAACCACATGGAATTTTTCTCAGCAGTTCTGGCACTGCATTGTCTACATTTTAATGAGTGCTATATTATCCCATAGTTATTACTAAATACAGTTTTTAAGATGTATTCACTATTTTAACCATATTTTATACTACATATAACTATATTATGATAAATAACTATAATGTAAGTAAATATATTTTGTGTATAATTGTGTACAATATAAAAATTAGCTCCTACTAAATCACTAGATTGTTATTCTACAGTTCCATTTTAAGTATTTTCCAGAACTGTTTAAATGGAAAAATAAAACAAAACTTCATTATCAAATAACAAGAGGATAATAATAGTTTTGCCACTATGTGGCCTTAGTTTCAAAGTCTTTACTCAAAGTAAAAGACGTAGACCGAAATGATTCTTCCAAAACAGAAACAGACCATAACACAATTCTAGGCCTTTCAGTGGTCTAAGATAAACTAGTACTGTGAATAAGACCCAATAGACAAGCTTCCTCTTGAAGTGCTCCAGCCCTGGAGTTTCTGTTGACGGCTCTGAAGGAACCTGGCTGGTGTGTCTGAGGGAGGGAGGCAGCAAACTGACTCTAGTTGTGTTTTCTAGCATTCGCTGCCTTGTAGATGTTTAAGCATTTTTCAATGAAAACAATATCGGCAATGATGTCCCTTGGTGCCCAATAGAATGTTCTTTCCCTTCCTATTTTCTTTGTTGGGTACACACATTATATGACCCAGTCTGATGTTCAAATTGCTTGGATGTGACTCTTTTTTACATATTTTGTCATTGTTATAGTTATTGCTAACTTGGCTTTTTTTTTTTCCACTCAGAAGACAAGGAAGATGATTAGTCTCTATGTCATTTTTAACCCTTGAAAATTATCCAACAGCAAGATCATCCAAAAATTCTTAATTTCTATAATTTTGTTTAGAATTAACAAAAAGGTTTTGCTTTTCCTAAGGTGGAAAAAAGTCGCCAGGTGAAACCTGGAGGTTTTATTCAACTCTAGTGTCTCGATGAGTTATTCAGTTTCTGTGGCAAGAGTTATAAATCACGGAGACATTTATCTTTCCATTCCAGCAGATCAGCAGAAAGTTAAAGGAGCTTATAGGTTATTGTAAATTCCCAACAGTTTCACTGTAATAAACCTTTACTCACTAAAATCCATATTGCTTTTACCTACAATTCAATATGCTTGAGTAATATAATTCACACAGTGGTTATTGACATATGCCAATAGCACTAATTATTTTATCACTTAAGAATGACGAATAATAGTATCACAGAACATTTATTTTTATTTAGATATTAAGTATATAAATATACCTTTTGAAAAAAATAAAATCACATATTTATATAGCAAAATAATCCATGTATATCCCCTTTCTCAAAGTTGTGAAGATAAGTTCTATCTTCTAATAGGCCTCCCCTGCTGACATGCAATTCAAAGTTCTAGTCTATGAAAATGAAAAGCCACCAAAGAGTTCAACTTGCAGGTCTGTAACATGGCTCATATGTAGACTGAGAAAAATGAGGCTTTATTGCATTCAAAACAAATGATTGAAAATTATATTTCATATTATGCAAACTGTTGTTGAGATTTTAGTATTTAAATTGATTCAGTTATTCACAAACACAAATCTTGTCCTCATTTAGTCTACGGTCAACTTTTTAGGAAAGCGAGAAAAATAAATGTGCAGCCAATACATTTACCTAAATAAAAATATTGTTGGTGGGCACATAAATTCCAAAATCCAGTATAACCATCTGACAATGTAGAATGAAGGAAGTTGAAAAATATACTGCATTAATTAAAACAAGAAACTAGTATGTAGTTAATAATTTCCAGATATTCTGATAGTGAGTTTTGTATCTCATTTCACCTTTAGGTAGCAATATGGAATTTTACTGACAATGTTTTACAGATAAGAAACCTGAGACTCTAGAGATTAGTTGGATGTTCAAAATTATTTTGTAAAGGTAATACATTCAAGATTCTAATTTAGGTAGTAAATGGTCCATGCAGAATATGTAGAGAAATCGTTTATATAGTCTCTAATACCTGAAAAACTTCTAGCGGTTTCATTAAATTTTCTTTATAAGTTAAACCATTCCTAGAGCCCTCTGTATCTTTGCTCTCTTATAGCAAGGTAAGTTCCAAGTAACCCACTGTGAGTTACAGCAAGCCAAAAGATTTTTATTTTAATAAAAGACAGTTGGTTCTTATTCTGCTATTACTATTTTCACCAAGCCTTGATGTCCAAATAATACAATTACAATTGACACATCCATGTATGTGTTCTTATCTGGATGTGGAATTAGAATTCTACAAATAAACTGGGGCAAGAAAATGATGTTATTTTCAGCTGCTCCAAGTGACCAGTAACCATAACAAATATCATGCATGATTAGTTGGTTAATGGAATCAGTCTTCATTTATCACATTTCAACGAAACACTTAATCCTTTAGCAGATTCTCTAAAAAAACAAACAGACAAGAAACATAGAAGTGAAATAATTAAGCAAAAATATAAACAATAATGCTACAACATGATATAAGACACATCAACCATAGCACTTATTTCTTTTTTGAGATGCTATAACAACAAAATCCAACTAGATAAGTTTACATTCTAATTATTCAAAGCAATTGAAACATTCTGAATTGTATTCTTTTTAAAATTATTACTATTACTGTCCTATTTTTAAGTTAAACTATGCATTTAATTATTGGATATAGATATGTTACATTTATTCATAGTAAAGTATGCTGCAGAATGAATAACACCATTTCATCGAGTGTTTACTTGCAGCTAAAGTTAAAAACTAAATCCAAGAAAACTGGTTCTTTCATCTGATTACAAAAATATCTGGTTTTCTCAGCAGACTGCACTTTGGTTTTTTCCAGAGTATTTAATTTGAATAGCAGAAAGCAAGAAGGAGGCCTGTGAAGGGTCTAGTAAATATAAGCTACCAGACACTTCTTTTATGGCAATGAGTAAATATTAAGTTAATTGCAAAGGAAAAAATTAGAAATCGTATGAGGAACACCATGGAACAGGAACCAATTAATCTGGACTATCCTGAAAATCAGATTCTAATTTGAGAAATACAAAAACACAAAATTATCTACGTAGTCATCATTGGATATATGAGGTTAACCTTGTGTTATCTCTGATTCTCTGCACTTACACCATTCTCCTTCTTACATATAGATGACAGTCTGAGAAACTGGGTGGAAGGAGAACTTCCTGATATGCAATATTAATTAAATATTAATTTTGCCTGCAAAAGTGAAGTCACTGACCACAATGCAGGAAATGATTATTATGTTATCTGCAGTCCCTACATCCATTATTTCCCCCAAAACACCCTGTCAATGGCTTATCAGTGCGTGATGCTGAATAAAATTTGAGAAAATTTGAAAGTAACATAGAAAAATGTTGCCTGGAAGGCTTAGGTCCTTCCCACACTTCCATAAGAAAAGAATCTAGTCCTGGGGGTGGGGATTTACCTCAGTGTTTAGAGTGCTTGCTTTGGAAGCACAAGGCCCTGAGTTCGATCCCCAGCACTACCAAAAGGAAAAAGAAAAAAAAAAAAAAAAACAGAATCTAGTCCTTATTGTGTTCAGGTCCTAAAGAAAATATAGTTTTATTAATTTTTTATTCATAAAACAAACAAATATCTTATTAGAATGTTTTATATAGATGGAGCCCTAGAAATTTAATTTGAGGGCTCAAATTAACAATAGAAATCATTAACACATTTAGAAACTTACTAGGAAGTATATGAATTGAATAAAGATGTTGCATATAATCCTACAGAACTTCTTAGAGCTAACAGATATTAGTTGTACATGCTACTGGGATTCAGTGTGATATTCCTATACATGCGTACAGTGTGAGTTTGTTGTTTCCAACAAGGCTTCTTCCACCCTCATGCCCACTCTGGCCACCATTCCCAGTCTCTCATAATCAGTATTCTTTTATTTTTATTTTATTGTATTTTATTTTATATTTAATTTTTTTTTTTATTACTGCATGTTTGCAGAACATAATGACTACATTCCTCCTGGGGAGGTGGTGTATGTATATAACACATCTTAATTCTTTTTTCATACTATCTTTTTAAAGTTCATGCACATGATTTACCACAATGTCAGGAATATCTATTACCAGAAAGCAGTGAATGCTTCTGAAGGAGAAGGCGTAGAGGCCTCACAACTGAAACCTCCATGAGGGAATTAATTTAGTAACAACGTATGTGACAACAGGCTTCATGGGATATTTTGTAAGGAGACTATAAACTCAACCCAACAGTATTCTTCAACACTGCTGTTATCAAAGGATGAGTTTACAAATAAGTCTTTGCCTTCAGGATCTGTCTCAAAACACTTCACGTAATCAAAAGTATGTGTATTATTTCAATGTAATAATTTACACGAAAATTTATTCTATACAGTTAATTGACTTTGCTAGATAAATATTGACAGAACAAAACAATTGCTAGTGGCACTTATGGATCAGTGACTTGAAGCTGTAAGGAAGTATCAAAAGCTACATGTAATGACACAGGCAATGTATGGAAAGCTTTCAGTTTAAGGTCTATAAAATGCAGTACTTGGAAAAGGAAAAAAAATACATCTAGCTATTCGTAAATGTCAGGATAGGATACACTTCTGAGTTCATTATATCATGTTTCGAGGATCCATGGAATTACGCAGGTTATCTGCCAAGACATCTTACAGGACAACAGAAGGTAAAAAGAACAAGTTCTTCCCTGTGGAGATAGATTTATCATCACACTTTCTTTTTCTTATGCACTATTCAAAATAAGATGACTCTCCACAAAAAGAGTGAAAAGTATCCGAGACTATTCTTTGCTTATGTGTTTTTTCATATATCTGCCTGCCTATTCCTCTTCTGCTCCGCAAAATCAATTCTTGTTTACTTTTTAAAAGTATAAAACTTAGTTTTGTCCCAGTCCTCTACATCTGCAGTTAATTGCTGAGTATGTTTTTGTGAAAAACTTGACCTCAGGAAACTAGGTAGTTCTAGGCTTAGTTCTCCCTTTGCAGATCACTGAAGATGTAGTATTGAAGAGAAGGCATGATCACTACAACTTCTACTTTCATGTTTAATGGGTATAATATAAAGCATAATTATATATAAGTTGTGTTCAAAGTGTTACGTAAATAACAAATGCCCTTGATGTTAAATAACATCCAAATATTTTGCAAAAATGCTAGTACATAGTAAGCATTCGGAAACTTGGAAATTTTTATTATATTTATCATTGCAATAACTTCATTGTAGTGACACTTCTTCCATTTACAATAGTATGTTTCCAATAAAAAGAAATTATAACTAACACAAATCCCTCATAATTATGCACTCTTTCTAGAGTTCTATGGCTGAAGATTAGTTAAAACTAACATCTACTGAAAAATAATTACTTTTTTTAATTGTAAATTTAAACATCACTGTTGAGATACAACTTCATAGCAAAATGTTTATATACTTTAAAAAGTATTTACCTGATGTAGTATTTAAAATTGGATGACAGTGAAAATTTTGCTAACTCCTTCCAAATTTTCCTGCGGAAAGTTTGTAACTATGCTTTCACTACTGGCACTTGAGTATTCCTAAATTCCTTGATTCTTCATTATTATTTCTTTAAGGCATCAAAATGTACTAGGTTAAAAAATAGCTAACATATTTTTATGTTCTTGCCTGTAGTTCAGTTGAACATTTTCTCATCTTGTGAGTCATCAATCATAGGCTGTTTTTCTTTTATCTGCAAGTATTAGGAATTTCTAGGCACTAGAGTTTCTTAAAACTCACCGACCACTTCAATACTTACTTATTTGATCAGTTTCCCAGCAGAAAATCAATTTCCATCTGAACAAGTGCCCCTCGTTTGGAATACTTAACCCTGTTCACCCTATTTATTCTTAAATATCCTGTGATGGACCATTGTCACTATTGGTAGCATGAATGAATGCTTCATCTCACATAACCCTGGTATTCCACAGCACTGTGATCTCTACATAGACACATTTTTACCCTACTTAAATTCCTACTTTCTTTTTTTATTTTTTCTTTTAGCCAAGAAGATTTATTGGCACATTTTAGAAATACATAACAATTTCACTCATCAATTCTTCATAGTTAATTTGTACCTGTACATGATATATCTTGTTTTTTTCTCCTTCCTCACCCCTCCCTTCAACTCATCTTCCCCTCCTTTACAACAGCTTTATTTACAGTTTTTCTTTTTGTCTTTTTCTTTTCTCTTTCTTCCTTTCCTTCTCCCTCCTCCCTAGTTCTCCTTCCCATTTGAATATTTTCTTTCCTTTTCACAAATGTACATTTTTGTCTTTATTTGCACTTAGGGTTTCTCATATCAGAGAATCATTATGATATATACTTATGTGTGTGATTTATTTCACTTCAGAGTATGTTCTTAAGGTACATCCATTTACCTATAAATGTTTCAACTTTATCCTTTTTATAGCAGAGTAGTACTCCACTATGTAAAAAAAAATATATATATATATATCTTCTTTGTCCACTTATTAGTTGCTGGGCATTTGGCTTGTTTCCAAGATTTGGTTATTACAAACTGTGTTGCTACAAACATAGTTGTGCATATATTGCTGTGGTATGATGTTTTTAATTCTTCCAGGGAGATACCAAGAAGAGGAATAGCTGGGTCAAATGGAACCTCTAGTTGCAGTTTTTTGAGGACTGTCTACACTGATTTCCACAGTAGTAGGACCAACCTACACTCCCACTAACAGTGGAGGAGGGTTACTTTTCCGCCAGAGCCCCACCAGCATTAGTTATTGGTTGATTTCTTAATAATAGTTGATCTTTCTGGAGTGAGATGAAATCTTAGCATTGTTTTCATTTGTGTCTCTCAAATGGCCAGTGATGTTGAGCACTTTTTCATATGTTTATTTGCCATTTGTACTTCTTCATCTGAGAAGTGTCTATTTATTTCAAATGCTCACAAGAGAGAGGAAATTATAGAGGTAAGAGCTGAAATTAATGTAATCGAGGCTAAGAAAACAATACAAAGAATCAATGAATCAAAGAGTTGATTCTTTGAAAGATTAAAAAAAAATGACAAACCCCTAGCCGGTCTTATTTTAAAAGGGAAAGAAAAGATTCAAATCCATGCAATTAAAAATGAAAAGGTTGACATCATTACACAACCTGTAGAAACCCAGAAGATCATCAGTACCTACTTCAAGAAATCAAATGATGGAAAACACTGAAGAAATGGAAAAATCCTAGATATGTACAAATTACCCAAGCCAAGCCAAGAAGAAATAAAAACACTAAATAACCCAATATCAGCCTTTGAAAATCAAGAGGCTACTAAAAACCTACCTACAAAGAAAAACCCATGTCCTAAAGGATTCACAGCTGAATTCTATAAGAAATTTAGAGAGGATCTAATGGCACTACTCTTCAAACTCTTTAATAAATTTAAACGGGAAACAATACTCCCAGAATGATTCCTAGAAGCAAGAATTACCCAATACGAAACCAGAAAAGGATCCTACCAAAAAAGAGAACCACGGGCCATTTTCCCTAATGAACACAGCTGCAGAATTTCTCAATATGATACTGGCGAACAGAGTTCCTACTTTCTACAACTGGCCTGCACATCAGGGCAAACGCCTTCCTTCCCCATTTTACTGCAGTCCTGCATTGTGCGCTCCTCCTCTTCTGTCTTATCTTTTCATTGTTGTTATTGTAGGTTTTTCTAATAGCTTTAGATTTTTCCTTTGGAAAATTAAGTCTAATTAATATCCAACTAATTTTGTGCATGGTGTGGGGTTTCGTTTAAGGTTACTTTTTTAATGCAACTATCCATTTGTTCAATAATCATTTATAAATAAATGAAACTTTCTTTCCCAATAGAATTTCAGTAGAAACTTTGTATAAAAATAAAGTATGATATAAGTATTGGTCTGTTTGCAGAATAACTGCACTAGAGTATTGATAGATTATTTTGCTTCCCACAGTATCACAGTTTTTTAATCAGTGTAGCTGAGTTGTACTACTTGATTAAATGTTATGTGGTGGCCAACGTGCCTCCATTTTATCTTAGCTCCTCCATATTAAGTAGCTTCCATGGGAACCTGGCATCTATTTTATCCTGGCTCTTCCTTGTGAGGTGGCCTCCATGGGAACCTGACCTTTTGCAGAACTCTGCAAGCCCCACACGAAACCACCTTCTGTGGAGCAGAATAGCTTGCACATAGTGTTGCCATGATAAATTGCTTTTCTTGAAAAATGTATTAACCGACAATTCTACAACAATCCTGTGATTCTGATGTAATTGCCCGCTGCCTATAAAAACCCTGTTCTGTGTTGCAACAATGTCAAGGTTATTTTCTTTGGGCAGGAGCCCACCCTCGACCGCCAGCTAATAAAGGACTCTAATTGGCACACACTCTGTGTGTGGCAACTCTCCTTCTTGTGTCCAAGTGAAGTGACCACCGAGTGGCCAGTGGGGTCAACTCAGGGTTTCCACTTCAGTCAAAACCGGAAAATGTAAGTTGTCAAGTTTTCTTATCTAAGTTTGTACCAGATATGTGAAATTGTTTGTTTCCACATGAATTCTAGGATCGAGTCATCATAAGTGAAGAAAAGAAAAAATTCTCTAGGGAGAAATGTTGTATTAAAGTAGACATGTTTTCTAATGTATTTCGGTCTACTGAAAATATGTATCAACATTTTAACATTTTCAGGGTACAGGCCTTGCTAATTTCAAATATTTAATGTACTTAGTATCAGTAAGTATGAAATTTTATTTTTAGATTTGCATTCTGCTTGTTATCAGTGTGTAGAAAAGATTAAGGGAAGATGAAGTGTCATTGATGCAATGACTTGCAACTGACAATTGCTTGCTGAATGAAACTGTGAAAGGCAAACGTCCTTAGATAGCTTCATTACAAAAAAAAAAAAAAGGAGGGTTTTTCACCTCTAAAACCCCACCACCTCGTGGTAGCTGTCTATCTTCTTTTCTTTCATCTTTGTTCCCAAATAAACTGTCTTTTTTCATACTACAAAAAGAAAAAAAATCCAATGAAGAAAAACCTTCTATTTCAAAAACACTTTTTAAAATTTTTTTAGACTTTGATGAACATTTTATGAATTAAAATTATTATCAGCAATAAAATGTATATAAATAATGTAATAAGACAAAGAAATGGATACACTTTCTTATTCTCTGTTCTACTTTGTCTGTCCCCACTATACATGTTAAGATGATTTCATTCAATGCTGTTTTGTTTAGCGCTGGGACTTTTTAGAATGTATTTTCCACACTAAGCGATGTCTTATTATATATTGGTTTCATAAAACAAGCTGTGAAAAGACTTTCTACATCTAGCAGAAAGAGTTTTTATAAGTTGGTTGAAAGTCTGTATAATTCCCCCATACATGTTTGGTACAATTTTCCTATTGAAGGGACTTAGTACTGGCTTATTTTGTTGGACCTATTTTTAATTTCACCAAATTTATTTTAAAGGAAATATATTCTTCAAGTTTTCTATTTTTTCCCATGTTTATATTTCAATTTTATCTAAACATACAACTATGAAATTATTCATATTATCTTATTATTCTTCTAATGTGTTTACAGTCCACAAACCATCTATTTAAAATTTCCTGATATTAATGTTTATTCCAATTTTTTATTTTAGCAAACAACTTAACAATTTTATTAATCTTTGCAATGATCCAGATTTTCTTTTCTAGTTTGTTTTCTTTTTCCTGTATCTCTTCATAAATAAATCTTTTCCTTTTAACTACTTCTTTTGGATCTATTTGTTTTTCTTTCTACATATCCATAAGGTTGAAGTTAACATCATAAATTTTCATATTTTTTCTTTCAAATATATTCTTTGCTACATGCACTGTTTTTGTTTGTACCAAAATAATTACGGTGACTTTTACAATTAGGGATCAGTTTTTTAAATCATTCTTTTTGTTTCTGTGTTCTTTCTTTAAAACTTGTTTTATGGTTCCGTATAATCTAGTCTCTTAAGTGTTCTGTGAGCACTTATAACGTATGTTCTGCCATTGATTTAATGTTGTGTTATCCACAATTTGAGTTATTTGAGAGTAATTTTCAATTCTTTTATAGTCTTGCTGCTTTTTGTATAAACTTTTTGATAATTGATGGGGAATGGTATAATTTTTCTATGAAATTTTAACATACATATATAGCTCTTTGATCAGGCACATAGACTTGGAAATCTTTTTAATTAATTGCCCTTATTTAGATGTATCTCTATCTCTTTAAAATCCTATATTTCTTCATATTATCTAATAATATCTTTTAATACATGTATAGTATATTTAGATTTATTAAATTTACTTATGTAGTTGACTACTTCTTTTAGTGCTTTGCATAAATTCTTTGATGTTTTGTTGTTCTTTTCCTGCATTCTTATGGACCACTTCAATATAATTATATCTTATCACATATATTTTAATTATACACTTAGTATTATTCTTTATTGTACCATTCCATAAACACTGAAATACTCATTCAACACAAAATTATGTTTACAATTCTCACTCATTGTGCTACTGTAATCATATATTTTTATGTATTTTTATATAGTTTATGTACTTTCATGTATTTTATTTTCACTGCAATTTTACTGTATTTGTCTTAGTTGATGGCCTTTAAATAAAGTTAAATATTATTTTCTGTGCTTGCTGACATTTTCTCAAATTCTTTAACTTCGTGGTGCTATTTTCTAGATCTGTGTGCAAGTATGTGCGTTATTTCCACTTACTAAGAATTTTTATGAATAGTGTACATATTTTATGCTGCTTCATATGCCTGTAATTCTTTGCTTATTTGTTTCTTTGCTTTTCCTTTATCATTTTGTTTGACCTATCATCGTACTTGTTTCTATAGTGTTTGAGATAGTATAAAAAATTGACTTTTCTCCATTAAGAGAAGAATGGATGAAGAAAATGTGGTATTTACACACAATGGAGTTCTACTACTTTGCCATAAAGAGAGACAAATTTGAATCATTTGCAGGAAATGGATGCACCTTTAAACCATAATGTTAAGTGAAATAAATCAGATCCACAAGCTTAACTATCATGTGGTTTCATTTATATGAGAAACCCAAAATAGAAATAAAGAGTAAAATAAAAGCTAGCTAATAGAAAGTAGAGTGATAGGTCTTTCTCTAATAAGAAGGGGACCAAGAGATGTAAGGAGAAGGAGAGGGAGGGCAAGAGAATGAAAAACAAAATTAAGATGTGTTAAGTACATATACCAGCTCCACACACAGAATATAAACATCATGTACTGAAAACATGTACTAATAAAAAAAATTTGTTTCATTAAAAAAATTGTTTCAGAGAGTATAATTCTTAGATTTGAGAACTTCAGTTTGTTTTTTAAATTGCATTAGCTTCCACCTCTGTGACAAAATACCTGAGGTGATCAATTCGTGAGGAATATTTATTTTGTCTCATGGCTTCAGAGGATTCAGTTCAGGATCTCTTGGCTCCATTGTTTCAGGCTGGTGATGAGACATACTGGCCAGGGTGTGTGGAACAAAGTTGTTCTGCTATGGCAATCAGGAAACAGAGAGAAGGAGCTTGGGTCCCAGTAGACCCTACAAGATTTTGCTCCCAGTAACACAACTTCCTCATGCTCCACCTATCTTCTGATTATTCCATCACTTCCTCACAGCACTCTTGGCTAGCAAACAAACCCTCAAACCATGACCTTCAGCAGATATTTAAGATCTAAACCTTATGACTGTCTGGTATTTTTATGAAATGCTCATCTTTTTGCCATGTATTCTTCAATATATGTAGAATAATTAGTGTGAAGACCATATCTGCTAATTCTAACAGGTTCTTTATGTATCTCCTTTCAATGGCAATTTTTTTTAATATTCTTGATTAGGAATCACATTTGTCTGCTTTATTATGTGTCTAATAAGTAAAAATAATTATGTTAACTAGAGTATATTACATTGCAGTATAACTTGTTGAATCTTGATCTGGAATGAAATTAAAATAGTTTGTTGCTGTTAAACCTTAGTTTTTGCTTCACTGATTTGGATCAATTTCAATTCACTATTATTCTTACCTTAATTCTAGGTATAGAATTATGCTTCAATTCTTCGTATATTTTAAACTTAAAGTTCAAGCACTCTCTGAAACATCGAAAAAAGGAATAGACATTTTCATCAAGGTCTTCTCTTTGTTGCTATGATTAATATCACCCCAGCAGTATGTGATCTCTGAATTTTATTTTTAATGTCACAGATCTGAAGCAACTTTTCTCTGTTGTAGTTTCTGGATTCTTTCTCTGTGTATGTCAAGCTCAGGATTTGATCAATACCTGAGGAAAACTGCAACATAAATATCTCAGTTTTCTTGCATTTTAATGTTTTTAGCTTTTTTGATAATGGAATAGCCTCATGCTTCTTAGCAATATAATTTAATGTTTGCACAAATTAAACTGATTTATAAAATTATAAAAAGTAGGGGCTGGGATTTAGCTCAGTGATTAGAGTGCTTACCTTGCAAGAACAAGGGCCTGAGTTCGATTCCCGGCACCACAAAAAAAAAAAATAAATAAAAAATAAAAAATAAAAAGGACTATTGTAACATTTTCAATAGCTAAATAATTTTAGTTTCATGAAACAAAGCAATGCTTGAGAATGTGTGTGAGGTCAACATATATAAAGTATATGATTAATCACATATTTTATATTCATTCACAGTCAAAATGAAAAAACTTACTAAAATTTATTGCCAGTATCGGGACTGGGGATTTAGCTCTTTGGTCAAAGTGCTTGCTTACCAAGCACAAGGCCCTGAGTTCAATTCCCAGTACAAAAAATATATATATATATATATATATATATATATATATATATATATTGCCAGTATCATTTTATTACAACAAACTTTTTTTTTTTTTAATTTTAAACCGAGATCATGTATTGGTACATTTTACATACAATGGTCACATTCATCACATTTATTTTGTACCTGTACATGATGCATCTTGGTTCTCCCCCCTCTCCCCCGCCCCTCCCCTCTGTTCCCTCCCTCCCTATTTACAGCAGGTTTATTCATAATTTTCCATATTTTCCCTTTCCCTTTTCTTTCCTTTGTTGCTTTTCTGCTTTTCCCCGTCTTTCTTTCTAGTACTCCTCTCTTTTGTATATTATCTTCTTTTTATATAATATTTATTATACCTCTTTGTCCTTATTTAAAGTTATGATTTCTCATATCAGAGAAACAATTTGATGTGTACTCATGAGTGTCTGATTTATTTCACTTAAAAGTATGTTCTCAAGGAACATCCATTTACATACGAATGACTCCAGTTTATCCTTTTTTATGGTGGTGTAGTACTCCATTGTGTAAAAGGACCACATTTTTTTTAGCCATTCATTGGTTGTTGGGCATTTAGGTTGTTTCCAAGACTTAGCTATTACAAATTGTGTTGCTATGAACATGGTTTTGCATACATCCCTGTGGTATGACGATTTTAATTCTTCTGGGAAGATCCCCAGTAGGGGAATAGCTGGGTCAAATGGAACCTCCAGTTGTAGTTTTTTGAGGAATCTCCACACTGATTTCCACAGTGGCTGGACCAGTCTGCATTTCCACCAACAGTGGAGGAGGGTTCCTTTTTCCCTGCAGCCCCGCCAGCATTTGTTATTGGTTGATTTTTCCCATATATGCGGTTCTTTCTGGAGTGAGGTGGAATCTTAACATTGTTTTGATTTGTATCTCTCGGATGACTAGTGATGTTGAACATTTTTTCATATACTTACTTGCCATTTTTTTTCTTCATCTGAGAAATGTTTATTCATTTCAGTTGTCCATTTTTGGATTGGGTCTTTAAATTTGAGAGGTTTAATTTTTTTGAGTTCTTTGCATATTCTAGATGTTAGACCACAACAAACATTTTTAATTCAAAGGCTTAGCTTTAATTTTGAAAACAGAATATAGCCTGCGGCTTCAACTTCAGAATAACTGCATCATAATATCAATTGAATCAAAAATGCATATCTATCAATACTAACGACTATTAATGAAGATTTCTTACCTCACCAGAATATGTAGAATAAAAACCAGGTTTTGGGTGTTGAAAAGTTGTTGTAAGTACTCTCTAACAAAGCAAAGGGAAAAAAAAAAATGTATTGAGTAAAATAAAACACCAGTTAAGAAACTTCAGTGTTTATCTCAGCCTTAGAAAATCATATATTAATAATTTCTCCAGTTTTTAAAGGTATAAAGTTAATTTGCATGTATGAATTTTTTCTGCAAGAATGAGAATATTCACTAATAGGAATGATGTAAGAATAAGGGCAAAAGATGTGTTTTGAAGCGTATTCTATATTGAGGTTTTTTTTAATTAATTAATTAATTAATTATTTATTTTGTGGTGCCGGGGATCGAACTCAGGCCCTTGTGCTTGCAAGGCAAGCACTCTAATCACTGAGCTAAATCCCCAGCCCCCTGAGGTTTTTTTTTAGTATTTTTGAGTTATCTTGTACTCTTTATGCAGCATGACAGTGCCTTCTATTAATAATTTCTAAAGAACAAGGAATGATTATATAAAATCTAACATATGTCTATATTGATTCATACGTATATATCATTAATTTCTATTATCAAGGATGGGTTTTAAAAACTATCCTCTATCAGTTTGGGAAAAATCTTCACTTCCTCAAGGGTAGTAACTCTGAAGAGTTTAGCGATTGTGTGCAAAACTTCCAATGTAACGTAAAAACAAAATATGTTAAATTTGGTGTCTTGTAGGATAATTTGTGGCGCTCCAAAGCATTGCATAAACCTTGATAAAGTGAGATGCTATGATTCATTTCAATGGAATGTTCTAAACGAGCAAAAATGAGGAAATGTTACATGCACTGGAGGAAGCATACATTTAAATTGCAATTTTGTTTAATTCCTGTCACCTTACTCATGACGACTATAACAAATAAAGAAACTGAGGATGAATTCATAGGGATAATTAAGCAGCGCTGATTTTAGGACAGTTGTCTTTTCAATGAAACACTGATTGCATTGTTCATAACAAAACTATCTCTGCATGACAGAACTAATTAGTGACCATCTGAACTTACTTAGCCAAACGAAAAAAGCAATTAAAAACGCCGTCATCACTGGATCTGCTACTGAACAGCTGGTTATATTGATAAGCAATCCAGCAAGTTAAAGCTACTTTAGAACACAATGGAATATAATCTGCTTCCTGAGTAGTAATTAGAGCAATAAGAGAATATGAGATTACTGTTGAGAAACTGTAATTGTTATGCAAACAACTTTTAAAATACCTTTTTCCTCCTGAATTGGCATGCAAATAATAGGAGAAAACATTTTATATTTTCTGAATTATTTTATCACCCTATGGGATGTACAGATTGTATTGTGAGATTTATCAGAAGCTAATCATTGTTCTCAGATAGGATACATTGGGATGACACTGGAGATGATTTTCCAGAGCAAATGAGGATGGTCTTTTAGTAGGAACATTTATGACACAAGAGAGGGCGAGAGACTATAGAACATAGTGCTAGAGAACTCTCGAAGCTGGGAGCAGTGTTTCTGTTACTGTATGAAAGACACAAATGCTCCTAAATGTGTGTGGGAGGGCATGTATGTGTGTATGTGGAATTTTTATGTTCCTTCAATGATCTGTGTAATTTTCTTCTCCAAAACTCTTGCTGAAACTTTGTCTCCAAGTCATACATTGATATTACATTGGAGTGGGGCTTTGGAAGGGAACTAAGATTAGATAAGGACATAATTCCTTAGTGGCTTTAGAAGAAAAAAGAGATCCGTGGTAGCAAGCATACATCTTTCCTGCCATGTGATACCCTGTGCCACCTCTTCAGATTCCCCACTATAAGGATCTTACCAGATTCAGCTGCTCAATCATCAATTTCCCAGAATTCAAAACCGAGTCAATAAATCTTTACAGTATTTTTTATAAATTACCTTGGCTATGGTATTCAATAATAACAAAGCACAAATACAGTTACTATTTCTGATTATGTATGTTTTTAAATGCTCTTAAATATTTTTGTTTTATTTCTAGCAAAATAAGCAATAGAATCACATTATTGTCAATTATATTTGGTACATAATTCATGCAAAAATAAATTAAAAGATAAAACAACAGTAATATCTGAAATTCAGTAAACCAATGGGCAGGTAATTATTGCTTGCTGGAAACTGTACATACTACTCATATTGCTTGAGTCTCTTCTTGTCTTTATGGCCATGTAAATAAATACAAGAAATTCTCAACATGGTTGCTCAATGCACAAGCATAAAATTTCAGAAATAGGAAAAAAAAATTCAGGTGTGTGTACCAACCCCATATGTGCCATTAACTACCTGTGTTACCTTAGTCAAGTTATTCCCCTTTTAAATCATGAGTTTTCCATCTGAAACAAGGGTGAGAGTTAATACTGTATGAAAATGGCTCTTTGGGGTTGTCACTAAGTTAAGAAACTTTTGAAGTTTTCTTGGCTCGGTCAGGTGGGTTTTAAATGCAGAGAATTGGAGAGAGATTAAACACTCAGGACAAGAGGGAGGGGATGTGATTCCGTAGCAGACTAATGTGACCAAAAATCAGAACATGCTGCTAGCTACCAAAAGCTGGAAAAATGGGACAATGGATTGATCATCTCTTCTAGATTCAAAAGGATGTGCCCATGGCTACAATTTGTTCTTCTCTAAATGACCATAGCATTAGACATCTAGCTTTGAGGAATACGAAGCAATTTCTGCTGTCTTAAGCCACACAGTTTGTAGTAATTTGTTACAAAAGCCATAGGAAAATTTACATATATATTATCGAATATATGTATAGATGTATTTATATGATGCAATGTATATTTATATGTAATACACATATAGGTGCAAATTTATTCACATACAGATGGTCCTTCTTTGTGCTGATGGGTTTATACCCAAAAAAACCCATTGAAATTTTAACATAACCATATTGAAAATGTGTTGAGTATATCTGACTTACAAAGCACCAGAGTTTAGAGCACAGTGCACTACAGAATTTGGTATTCCCTTTCATGACTGCCTGGCTGAGGGGTGCTGT
>PVJO010012717.1:0-54482 GCA_004026905.1 Hystrix cristata | reverse complement strand
CCCAGTAATTTCCTCCAGGTCACACAGTTAAGGATTCAAATCTCAAGATTTCAGCTTTTAACTAACATGGTCTAATATTTTTCAAAAGTCAAGTTCTTCAGTTGCGGATATCTCTAGTTACTAGATTTTGTTTCTTTTAAGTCAAAGCATATGTCCAAAAAAACCACATCTTCTTTAGCCATTTCTTATTTGTTGGGCATTTAGGTTATTTCCAAGACTTAGCTATTACAAATTGGGTTGCTATGAACATGATTGTGCATATATCACTGTGGTATGATGATTTCAATTCTTCTGGGAAGGGGCGGGGAAGAGGGGGAACCAAGATACATCATGTACAGGTACAAAAAAACCATGTTGATTATGATCATTATGTATACAATGTACCAATACATGTTCTTGGTAAAAATTTAAAAAAAATCATATGTCCATATAAGTTTTCATCATTAATATTTTTTTTCATAGTTTGAAGCTACTCCTAGTAGCTACTTCATAGTTTGAATGCATTTCTCCTTCTATCTAGAAGGTATTACAACTCATCAGTAATATGACAAGATTTCCAGGTTATTGTCTATCTTCTTGATAGATATCATAGTCTATCTTCATAGACAGACTATCTTCTAGACAGAAGAGGGGCTTGTCTACCTCCATTTCACAACATGGCGCTGGTGGGGAAAGTGTGTTCTCCATGCGAACACACTTCCACAGTTCATGACAGGTCCTTTATTGTTATTCACTAGCACCCCAGGTTCTGCTTCTGAGAGTCATCTGTATTAGCTTTTTAGAAAGTGAGTCTTTCTAACAAGTTCTATTGAGCGTCATCTGAAATCCTACAGCTTATTAAAAACAGATCCCGCATAATGCATCATTCTCATTTTGCTTAAACGATGTTACACATTTATTCCTATTAAACACAGAGGGGGGAAGAATGAAACCAAACAGAGCTTTACCTACCTGATGCTTAGGAAGGGCTAAAACTCACGTTATACACTCCCAGGACTCCCTTTCAGAAAACATCCCACTGCCCTCAGGGGAAGGAAATGCACCATCCGTTTAGAAGTACCTTGCTCTCACACAGTGGTGAAAGTCCACTGTTGAGAGGTTCCATAATGGTTTTAGAACTGATGACTCTAACTTCATTTCTAAATATGAAGACATGATCAAAAGACTAAACAATGTTCACAAGTGCAACAGATTTTATTCAAAATTGCATCTTTAAAAAGTTGAATATTATTCTTAATAACATTCAAGAAGATGCTGTGTCATTAAAACAAGTCAGAACACTAAGACAACAATAAAGACTGACAATAGGATATTTTAGAAATAAAAATATTAGCTTTTGAATGAAAATGCCAGTAGTCAAGGAATTGCATTCTTGCATAGTTTATAGCTAAAAGAAGACCATGATAATAGTTTATTTAATTCTAGATAGAAAAAATATATGGCGAGCTAAAGGATAGATCCACAAAGTTCATTATCTATATAATTTCCAGAAGGTAGGAAATTGCAAGGATGAAATAAGCTATAAATGAATGATTGTGAAACATGTCCCAATAAAACTTTATTTACAAAATCAATGCAGTTTGTTTAGCCCCAAACTATGAGATAGAGAAAGTAATAATCAAAGATAATTTAACTTTATGCTTAAACATAATTTAAGACACAAACAGATCTCAATTTGGGGGGTGGTGCTGGGGATCAAACTCAGGGCCTTGCGCTTGCTAGGCAGGCACTCTAACCACTGGGCTAAATCCCCCACCCCTAAACACATCTCAATTTAAACTCCAGTTCTATTTTTTTTTTTTTTCTTTCTTCCTAAACTTTTTTGGACAGCATCTTCTAAGTTGTAATCTCATTGATAAATATTTACTGAATATACTTATCTTTATAGTGTATAATTTAAAAACATAGTAGTTTATGTGAGTAGAGTAGGAAAATGACATGATACGTGAATAGCTTATCATTGGGCTGGGCATAAAAATGGTAATAACTGGAAATTTTATTATCAATGGAGGAACATTTAGTATATAAAATCATACTAAAATCAATAATGAAACGATAGACATGCAAATATTTTAAATGGTTTAGGATCAAGAAACTGGGGACATACACACATGAATAGGTACACACGCGTGTGCGGATATGTGCATGCGCATACATGTGGCAAAACTTTGGATACGTGTAACATGCTGCAAATGCTGCAAGATGAGCAAACATTTTGAATAAATTTAACCTGATAAATGAGCGATGTCTTGTAATCCAAGTACTATGTGGTACCAAACATTACACAATCACATTTGAGTCACTGGTGTTCCGGTGTTTGTTCTGTCTGTCTCTCGGCGGGATTGTGGGTGATCATTTCCCAAGAGCAAGAGGTTACACAGGAGATTTCCTCTGCAGATGAGGAGGAGAAAAAGGCGGAGGAATCCCCACTTGAAAGGACATTAGGAAGCTGTGTAAAATGTGGGCAGCGGTGCAAATTTTGGTAGAAAAGCGCCATCCGAATAAGGTCGTAACAGTGCAAGTGATGAATCAGCTTAACCATAATGCTATGTCGCATTTTTGTGAAATCCTCAAAAGGAGGCAAAAGCAAGCGTCACAGATTCCTTGTTAAAGTTGCATGAAAATAAAAAGACTCCGCTGAGCCGACAGAGAGCGGTGATTCTGTTAGTGGTAGTGAAATTTGTCCTACACAGTAACCTTCCTCTCCCTTGTATCCCTCACACAGACACAAGAGTTTTCAAAGGTAGATGCAGGTTAGTTTGCTTATTGTTCTTTACATCTTGTATTTTATTATTTTGTACTATATGGTAGTCTGTGGCTATTTTGGGGTTGCTGAACGAACCATCTGAGTTTCCATTATTTCTTATGTGAAAATTTGCTTTGATGGACAAGCACTTTGGATTATAAGCATGTTTCTGGAATGAATTATGCTCATAAAGCAAGGTTTTCCGGTATATTATGTACATAATTCATAGATAAAAAGATTCAATCTCAATAAGATTAAAAATATATTTCAAAAAGAGAAAGAGACATTAAAACTTTCCTGTTTCTTTGTGTTGGTGAATGTATTAAAAAAACAAGTATTTTCATGTACTTCTCATGGTGGCCCAAACTGGCCCAATCCTCATGCCAAGTAAATTGGCACTTTAATGTCATAGGCCAAAAATATGTATATTTCTTTAAGTCTGCAAGTCCACTTGAGAAATATATTCTAAAAAATAACCGGTATGAAATAATTATTTTCAAGAATGTTTATTATAATTTTATTGCTATAAATTATCACAATGATCAATGATTTAAATATATGAAAATAGTCTGGGCCAATATGTAAGCCATTTTATAGAGTACTTGGCAAAATCATTAAAATCATTTCCAAAGATTTTTTTTTCTCTTTGCCTTGGTGTATTTTCTAAATTCCCTACAATGCCTTTCCATAATTAGGAAACAAATTATACTTTATTTTTAAAATAATTATGATTTAAGTATATATTAGAATGTTTGCTTGTAAGGGGCAAATCTAAGGTATTTTTTATTTAATAAAGAATAATTTAGTATTTTACCTTATTAAAAAGACAGACAGGCATGATGATACATACCTGTAATCTCAGCTGCTTGGAAGGCTGAGGCAGGAGGATTGCAAACTCAAGGCCAGTTTAGGCAATTTAAGGAGACTCTGTCTCAGAATGAAAAATAAAAATGGAGCCAAGTGTGGTGATGCTATAATCCCAGCACTCTGGGAGGCTGAGGCAGGAGGATTTTAAATTCAAGCCTACTCAGGGTTATTTAATGAACTAGGGAGACCTTGACTCCAAAAAAGGCTGAGGTTGTAGTTCAGTGGGAAAGAATGAATAAATAAAGGCTGCAGTTGTAGCTCTGGGCTCAATTCTGAGTAACATTAAAATAAATAAATGGTAAATTATATAACTTTCTCTTCTGTCTCTTTTCACTAGAATACAACCACCCTGGTAGTATTATTTGTTTATTTGTTTGTTTTGTTTTATTTTCTAGGTTGCCAAATCTCCAACATTCTCAACTGTGCATTGCCCATAGTAAGTATACCAGAAAGATTTTTTTGACTACGGAAACAAATAAATAAATAATGAACTAGGAGCAAGTAAGAAAGCAAGTAAAAATCAATGATAGGGGCCTTTGCTCAGTCAGAGGGTTCCTTACAAGAAACATCTGGTCTCTGTTATGGGTAACTGTGGCTCAGAGGTGTGGCAGCCAGCTCAGGTTCTATGGACAACAATTATGAGTAGTAATAAAGTAAACAGGAGGTCATAGATGGCGTAGAAAAAGTGGCATTTCTGCTTTGGAATCTCTGTGAAGGCTGATGAAAACTTAAACACCTGACCTCTATCAGTTACAGAATTAAAATCCCAGAGGGGAACCAGGAAATAGGCATTCATTTCCTTTCTCAGTCATGCAGTAGATTACACGGTGTGAATCACGGAAAGATTACAGTCTCTTTAGGTAGACCCCCAAAGTGTGGATAATTTTAAAATAGTTTATTATCTTGTCTTTGTTCTCAGCAGAAAAGAGAGGTTGATAATCTTTTTAGGATACAGACATTGCAAAAACCACCCCTTCATTTGGTGCCCTTAACAGGTCAGGAAGGGGGATATGGTGAAAGGTGGGAAAAATAAGCAAGCTTATGGAAATTCAAACATGTTACTTTTGAATACTACTTACTGTAACCAAAGTGCTTACCTCGACAATGGAAGATTAAATGGAACACTAATTAAGGAATTTTCCAATTATTCTTCCTTGTTGAGGATACAAATGGCAGATGGGTCTCTAGAGCCAACAACATCAATCGTTTTCCCGACAGAGCTGAGCAGTTGATCAGTTGAGACAATCTATCACAGCTTTTCATTTGGCATCTGAAAGTATCCCTGACTCTCTCCCAGTATTTCTTCATCTTTTTCTCTTCCTTTTTATATGTGATTCGTAGTCTTTTGGAAAATAAACCATTTCAGTTGTCAGGATAGTAAGTAACTAAGTTAGTGTACCTAGCTGACCAATGGATGCTTACCAACATTTCATTACTCATGGCACTGGACTAATTCTAATAGAGGAGAGCTTCGGAGTTGCATATTTAATACTGTAAGATTTGAGAAATGTCTCTGCTAGCCTATTTGTTGGTGTAGCTCTTGGAGAACAAGTAACCTTAGGAGAATATGGAAAATACACAGATCACCACTATTCCAAATGTGTATGTGTTCCAAGTACAAATATATCCCATCAGTACAACACGTATTTTTACCAACGCAATTCATCTATGTGTGCTTAGCAGCTAATTTTAAAAATAAGAATTAATGTAAAAAAAAAGGCTAATTTAAATAATGTTGGCTATTTTATGCTTTGCAGTCGTTAAGTGAAGCCATGTGTGATTTTACTCTATTCTACTCTCAATCTTCCACCCTTCTCGTGATATAAATGAGATGCTTCTACTATTCTAATACAGGTTCATTCCAGTGTTTAATGATAAAGTGTTCACTTGGTTTGTCCCTAAATACAAGTTGGCTACTTCATAAGGCATTCACCAAAGAAGTAGGTATTGTTCCAGTACTGAAGGGAAAACCGGCTGTGCTGGATATTCTATGGACAGTTATTACCAGTAATTTTGATTGTAAAAGATGTTTACCTTGTCTAACAATAAAATTTAACCATCGACAGACAGACAGATGTACACACACACACACACACACACACCCCCCTATAAAATCAACATCAACTGTGCCTTTTTTTATCAGTTTGCAAATTAGGTCATTTTCATTCTTTACGACAATATTCAGAGAGAATGTTGTGCATCTATAATACAGCTAAAGAAGCTGAAGGCTAAAGCTCAATTTTATTATGAATATATAGGTATTATAGAGAATATGTAGATATGAATATAGAAATATTATAGAGAATATATAGATATTATGAATATAGAGATATAAGACTAAAATTTAATTTTAAGATATCATGAATAGTTGATATCTAGGAGGAAAGATAAGGAAGAATAATAAAGAGGCATTTGTTTATTATCATTACAACTTTCTTAATCATCAAGCCTAACCACGTATCAAGTTCTAAAATATGAATGCGCCAACAAAAGTCAGCTTGATTCCAAGACTGGAGGCTTGCAGGAGCGTGGGGACCACATATTCACTTTTCATGAGCCTGGGAAGCCAAATGAACCCCCAGTTGCTGAGAGAGGTTTCTTTGAAGAGTTCTCATCAAGGGATCATGAAAGGGCAGCCAGGCGACACTCTGACCTGTTGGTGATTATTATTCAGAGGAGGATCCACGTTTAGTTTCAGGGCAGAAACACTCTGTTTTCTTTCATTATAACCATTCATAAAAATGATTCTTGTACACATGTTGAGTTTCTTTGCAAAGAAAAGGACCTCCTGGGTTGACTGTCAAAGACATCAGGTCTCTGATACAATCTAAGGAAGGAAGATGTTTTGCATAGTTGTGCTTAATTTGCTAAGAGAAACAAGAGCCTCATACAAAATTATTTTAGGTGCTTTTGATTTGTCTAGCAAATACCCTGATAAACAGAGAGATAATTCTGCTGTTTAAATCTACTCCAAGTCCACCTGGCCTCCTAGCTGTTCCCAGCACCACCGATGGTGGCTGGGGCTGTGCTGTGGTACGCAGGTGGCCCTCAGTCTTCTGCTGCCTAACAGCTACCAGGATCACAGCTGGAGCCTTTGTGAAGTCTCAAATCAACCTCAAAACCTTGACTCTGTGGCTCAAGGAGGTTGGTATGCAATCTTTCTGAACTGCTTTTCAGAATGATTTCCACTTTTTTCTCAGTAAAGGTAACGACTGAGGAGTTTCCAGCTCTTTTCTCACTTCCAGCATTAAGCATTCTCATAAATGAGCCTTCCCAGTAGGCACTTCAGTGTTCCATTTGGCCTGGAATTGGTGTTGAATTCCCATCCCATGCACTGGGCCTCTTACCGAACTGAGCACTGTCACCTTGTGAGAATTCTCAGATAGAAACAAAGCTTGAAGTCGGCAATGCCTTTGCAGTAAGGAAACAGGCTTCATTTTACCACAGAACTTCCTTTAGCTTTTTCCAGAAATCTTTGGCTAAGAACTGATGTTCACAGAGAAAAGATATACTTAAAAAGAGCAAAAGTCATTCATACACAGTGCTTTGTGGCATCACAAAATGAGCTCAGTGGGTGCATCTATTAAAGGTTGATTTCATGAAATAAGTAGCATTCTCTATTTTTGGGGAGGGGGTGCTGGGGATTGAACTCAGGCCTTGAGCTTCTTGGTTTTTAAGGAATCCAAACCTAATTTTTTTGAAGAACATAGAATAGCTCATATTCTGAAAGACATCTCCAAAAGCTGAGTCCTGGCAGAGCAAGGAGATTCCTGATTCTTTCCCCAAACAGCAACTCTAGACACGGACACATAAACACATATGACCACATAAGCGGCATGGAAACTGGCCAACCATACAACCGTACAAGTGCTTATTCTTGACAGTCGGCCAAATTCTGGGTCGCGGTAGTGAGAATCTGTGGCAGACCATGGTAAACCAGCAACAGCACTGCTCCAGCTTAATACCTAGCTGGAGTAGGTGGCACAGCCTGTGAGGACTGGGTCTTCTCTGTCCTGTTTGAATAAGTGCACTTGATAGAGCTGGTCAAGTGGAGAAGGTGAGTGTATCCACTAGCTGAGGTTGTACCATATTTAAGGCAGCATAATAGTCTAATCGAGGCTGAAGCTACACACACACACACACACACACACACACACACACACACACACACACACAACGTGGAGTCCCGGGAGGACCCAGGACAACCCTACATTCTTATTTAGCCCTGAGGATACAAGTATTTAAGTATTCTCATAAGAGGTATGATTGGGCCCCATACAAAGACCGCCAGGGGTAGAAGTGAAAACCTTGAGACTGAATGTACATCCCTCCTGCAGACTTTCACTGGAAGCAAAGGAAGCCTTATTGAGCCAAGCTGGTGAGCATAACCTCTGTCCGATCATTGGCTGATTCTAATCCATGTGGGCGCAGGGTGACCCTTAGGAAGTGAATTTCAAGAAAAATGAAGAATTTCAAAAAATAAGCAAAGATAGCAGCTGCCACATGTCACAGAGAGAGAGAGAGAGAGAGAGAGGGAGAGAGAGAGAGAGAGAGAGAGAGATTTCACAGATCCACCCAGACAAGCTACGGAAGATGATATAGAAGAGACAGAGATTAGAAGTAGTCCCTGGGGCCAAATTGATTAGACAGTCAGCAAGTACGCTGCTACAGTGTACAATCAAAGGAAACGCAGGGTGGAGAGTCAGGACTCTGAGGGAAGTTGCTCTTAGAAAATGTCATAGTCGTTTTCCTCTTTTATGCATCAAATCCAGTATTCAGGTGAGGATTCTTTTGACTGAAGGAGAGGCCAGGTGCCCGGAAGGAAAACCCTACAGCCGTACGTGTAAAGATTATTTCAGTCACCCTCTGAGGTCATCTGTGGCCCATGGTTTGGGTAAACTTACATTGAGGAGATGACAAAGAAATGCTCAAATATTTAAATACTGTTGCATCGAGGTGGCTGAAATGATTCGCCTTTTTCCTACATTGCTTCAACAAGCACCCCGAGCAGTGACTGGTTGACAGAGAAATGGAAAACCCAGCAGCCCACCAGCGCTCAGGACACCCTTAAGGTCCAGGCCAGAGCCCTTGGGCGTGGCTGGGACTTCTGTGCTATCTGGTCACAGCCCGCCCTTTCCCTGGTTTCTTCCCCTTCTTCCCCAGGAATGCGCTGCAATGCATTTCTTGTGCACTAATCTTCATCTCAGAATCTGTCTGCCTGGGAAACCGAACTGAGAAAATACACTTCAAAAAGCTCCTCAAACTATAGAGCACTACAGAGTTGTAAATTATTATATTTCTGAGCTGGTTTGTTTTATGCTGTTTTCTTAGCCGCCTATTGAACAAAAACCTATCAGGAAGTCTCTAGGATTCTACTACTTGAGAAACCCTTCAGAGAGTAAACAGAACCATGGCACAGACTATCTTTTAATATCCAGAAATGGAAGAATAGTTATCAGTTCTGCATCTCATTAACATTTTATGTGAAAAATTAATGCTCAGATATCCCCCAGTCTTTATTGCCACTATAAAGAAGCCATGTAGACCCCCAAATGGTTTTCTTTGGTGATTAACTGAGTATTTGCATCTTGCTAATCATTCATGCTTGCATATTATGATACCTAAGGCCTTTTTTCTTTTACAGTTTTAGTAAAGGGCAATATAAAAAATAAATGAAATAAGCTAGGATGTCATTTACTTTTTCAAGTTAAATGAGCCAGTGATTAGAAAAAATAAAACTAATTAATATTGTGTTCCTCTAATATTTAGAGCATGCGAATGTTTATAAAAATATGCCTCTGACAAGAACAGGGCGGATGAGCAATTGGGATTTTTGAAAACCCAGATTCTTTTGTGGGCCACAAAACAAAAGTCTTTAACATTCGTTCCTCTCCCTGGAGGCAAGTAAGTTGGGTCTGCATCTGTAAATAAAAATGGCAACATTTCTTATATTGGAGATATTAGAGAATAAAATATCACTGACATCATCTTGTCCAGAAAGTCTTAAAATAAACGTTTAATGTCTTGAATAAATTAATCTCCTAGATGTGAATTTGGAACAGTCGGTTTCCCTGGATAGTGTAGATACATAAAATCCAACAAAGACAAAGAACTCCCTGCTTTCAGAGACTATTCAGTTACGAATTCAGTGGCTTGCAAGGCAAGCACCCTAACCACTGAGCTAAATCCCCAGCCCTTAGAATTGATTTTTGGTTCTGATGTTAATTGCTCACTTTTTCCACTTTACTTATTTTCAGACTTGGACATTTTGCTTTAGTCTCTTTCTGCCTCGTATCTCTTTTGTCTCCCAGCCCAAAGCACAGATAATCACTCAGATTTAGGTGGATGATCTCAGTAGCAGAAGTCTGAAACCCCGTGGGCAGCTCTCAGATATTCCTGAGGAAGCCTGAGGTCCAGGCTGCCTCTTAGTCCAGTGTGAGCTGATCCCTGCTCTGCATTGCACTGTGCTTTCCTCTTCACTTTACCCCAATACTTATCTGCAATAAATATCACAGTACCCTCTGTGCACAGCATGAGTGGGAAGATGACAACAGGCAGAAAGTAAGGGATATAGAATTAACAGGGAGGAAAAAAAATAGAATATGCAATATTAGTTAACCTTTATTACTTATGCCAAGAAAGTTGCTCTTAAAGTGCGTGGCTAATTTGCGTAACGTAGTGAGGTAGGTCATCTCAGGACCCTATTTTGCAGATAAAAAAGGTTAAAGAACAGAAAGTTTAAACAAATCCCCCCGTGTCATGAATCTAGGAAAAAAATGAAGCCAGGCATCAAACCCAGGCCGTCTAACGCCACGGCCTATCCTCTTGACTAATAGAAACTACACACATTTTGACGGTATTGCAGAGGGCTAACCTTTCCAGGGTTTGTTAGAAGGGAAACAAAGTGCTGACCTTAAAAAGTCGAGATCTGGGGCAAGCAGAGAGCAAACTGTGTCTCCATCGGTTTCTTTCTCTATCTTTCTTTGTACATATATTCTAAATCTATATCCAAAATTAGAACATTAAAAACTATAGCAACATTCATCTTGATTTAAAATCTCTTGGCTTCCATGTCCCGAATGCCGATGCTTAATGTCAGTCCTGTGAACTCGGTAATAGCGAATTATTAGTAGTAGTAATTTTTCATTGAACATTTATTCTGAACTAGGCTTTGTGCTACAGATTTCTCTAGAATCACATATTTATGTTTGTGCCTCTTCATCTTCTTATTTCTTCCTGTCCTGTGGGTACCTAAGTTTCACTTCCTGATAATGAATCAGTGAGTTCTCTTTCAGACAGACCATTTCCCAGTCCACATTCTGCTCTCCGTTGGGCTCCACCTCTGCATTGTGACATCTGTTGCCCAAGACTATTAGGGTAGCATACATTATTATTGTTGTTACTATTATAGTTATCATATTGTTTGCAATGCTGGGGATTGAACCCGAGGCTTCACACATGCTGGGGAGATGTTCTACCACTGGACCACATGCTCAGTCCATTTGAAAGCAAAGTCTCTCTATGTTGTCAAGGATGGCCTTGGGATTTCAGGTATGTGTCACCATCTGAACAGATATTCTCTTTAGTTAGTATTTATTGGTTCATTTATTTCTACATGTTTGTAATACATAATTTATTTCTACATGTTTACATTCATCTTATGGAGTACGTACGTGCACTTAACCTACCTTTGCTTCTTTCTATTTCCCTTTCCTTCCCCTTCCTCCTCACCCCAGATCACTTTCCCTTATTGATAATAAGTGAAAATTATCAATTTTTTTTAGTTCATGTTTTTGACAGATAATGTTTACATTAATTGTGGGTGGTTGGTACATGTATGTTGCACATATTAATTCTTTTTACATCCTCTTCCCCACCCCCTCAATCTCTTTGTCCCCTTCCCATTCACATAAGATTTGTCGTCTTTTTTTTTTTTTTACCTTTTTTAATTTTGTTCTTTATTTATACTTGGAATTTTTCATATGAGAGAAACCGAACAACAAAATAAGACAGAAACAAACGAACAAGCTCCACAAGTACCCAGAACAGACACTGCGACAAGCAAGCCCCACTAGTGTCCCGTTAGTCTGTAGACTGTTTACCAGCCTGCCCGTGAATGGTGAGGGGTGTCAGTTTCTTTGAACAACCTCCTGATGCAAGCCGTGCTTAGAGTGTGTTTAACTGCAAACTTTGTCTCTATTCCATGAGCCAACTTCCACAATTAATTTGAGAAGAGGATGTGAAATAGTTTTCCTGACTCCAAGCTCTCCTCCCCCTGGCCACAGTGAACACTGGAGAGGTTGCTGTGGTGACTCATCCTTCCCCAGTGTTGGGTGGGATGATGCGGAACTGGGATGGTAAACAGAGTCCTCCCCAGGAGTCTGGCTGCTATAGCCTGGTTCATTCCCTCTCAAGCTGTCTGCTCCCCAGAAGGTGTAGGGATGAGGATGCCACTTCCCCTTTTCCACATTTGGTTTGATCCACATGGATCATCTTTAGATTAACTTTCCACACCTGGGAGTGACTGCCTCACCCATTTCAGAGTACTTGTACTTTTGGTGACTCTTCTCCAAGTATCTCTGAGGTGACAGTTCATCTAATCAGCCATGCTGGATCCTCTTTCCTCTTTGTGTTTTCAAAATTGATCTTTTCTTCTCACATTTGTCTCTTTCAGTGCCTTCCACATGGCCCTTGACAGAATTTCTACCTCTCCCTTGCTGTCTAGATTGTCTTTGCAATCCCCAAGTCACGCCCCTTGGCAACTAGTGCTCAGGTCTTGTGGAGTTAGAAATCCTTCCATCATACTCGCCGCCATCGGCTCCTTTTCAGTCCACCTGTTATCATTTTAGCACAAACTCCAACAATTCCATAGAGAAGGTCTCCCCTTCAACCTTTTAATCTTCATTATCAAATTAATCTTTCTAAAAATGTAGCTTTCTTCTCAAACAGTGATACAATGATGACAATTTTACACACAGACACAATTATAAACTAATCACTATTTGTAAAAGGTCTACCAAATTTCTAAATACTGTAGCATTTAAATTCATTGCACCCCTGACCTACTTATTGTTTTATTATTTAACATCATATATTCTATACTTCAGTGAAACTTGAATCAAGGTCGTCCCAAATAAGCCAGGTCGTTTCCTTCCAATTTTCTGTTTCTGGCAGCATTTCTTCTACTTGAAACCAACCCTGCCCTTCTGAAATATGGGCCTTCTTTCCAGCTCCCACGTAAACATCTTCCATGAAATCTGTCTTGATTGCCAAAGAAGAGATAACCGCTCTGGCTTGCAAATCCCATGGCATTTTAATTGTTTTCCTATGGTCCTTAGCGGGTATAGAATGTATTACATCTATTTGTACATATTTACATACAAAGCTATTGAATTCTATAGAAATAGACATCATGTCTTTTAAATCTTTATCTTTGCATCAGCCCGGGTTCTTGGTTGGAGATACAAATGGCATTTTTTAAATTAAAAGGACATAGAAAAGTATAGCCAGGGTACAGAGAAATGAAAGCAAAGATGGGATGTCTCAAGTAATAACAGGAAACCTGTTACCACCTCCGGGTGTTAAGAAGCAGAGTAATAAAATGGTTCCTGGAAGCTCTGAGCTGTGGGGTGAGAGCGCTTTCTGTGACCCATCCCATCTGAGACAGTGTACAGGGTCCCGATGCAGTCAACGCCACCCTCTCACCTCTTCCTCTAGGGTCCCCTGCTGGTCCTCTGATTGGTCACGCATGACCTGGTGTCAACAGGCAGAGGATTCTGTCACCTGCAGGCTGGTGAAGGTGGACACCAAATAGGATGGCTAAAGATAGAAAGGAGATCTAGAGGGTTAAACAGAAGAGCTATGGGGCCATCACTAAGAGCAAATATTGACTAATCATGGAGGATTCAAATTGCAAGTATGCCCCAATTGTATTTCGAGGTTGGAGTATTATAAAAGTCCTAAGGCCCAGCTGATCTCCCTTCCTAAGCATATTTTTTTACATTCTGCTTAATACAATGATAAAAGAATAGACTTACTTTTTCCCTAATATATGATACAGTTGCGATCGTTCTTGAGCATAAAATGGCATTTTAATATACAACCAATGCTGACGTGAAGATTGTTTTTCGCCCAGTTTTATTGAGTTCTGGTTAATAATTAATTTTATGAATTTGGTACAGTTATTATGGAAAGTACTACTGGAGTTGCTAATAGAAAAACTAAAATAGAGCCGTTTTCTCACCTAGCAATCCTATTGTCGAATGTATACCCAAATGCAGTAAAATCCGCATCTCAAAGAGTTATCTGGATTCTCACATTCACTTCAACATTATTCATAATAACTGAGATTGTTTTAAAATGTACCTTTAAGAGCGATTTTCAGGGGGAAAAGATAGTGAAAACTTACCTACCCAGTCGCAATGGTCCATACCACTCTTGTCAAAGATGATTTAAAAAATCGAGATTTAGCCTCCTTTTTCGCATGCTATTTATTTTGAATTTTCCCTGTTGTTGTCTATTTTTTGAACCCCCAAATGTGAAAGTCAGAGAAAGAGTAAGGTTTCCTCTGTGGTATAGGGGATTCAGTTCATTAGTCTGGGAAGATTTATTAGTAAGCTTCCTAATACTGTGGCTCTTGCATACATGTCTCTGTTGAGATGTTACACTTTTTAAATAAAGAGAAACCCCACAAGCACAGGAAAGATAAAAACCACAAATTAATGAAATAAAAACATACTATGTCCTATAGAGAGTATTACATAAACTACATATAAATAGACTAATTATATATTAACAAAATATGAGTCACAAAATAATTCAAAGAAATAATTCTGTATGAAGAGTATGTGATATGACTAAACTGTCAAAATATAGGCACTTTCCTGATACTATGTATGTTTATAACTATGATACAGACTCATTTTCTTCATCCTCAATCCAAATTTGATTGTTGTTGTTCTCCCCAGACATTATTTTTCCTGCTATTATTCTTTGAATGGCATTGATGTCAATGCTTTATATCATTGCCACAAGTTACCAAGCTGAGCCTATAAGTAAGAAAGCAATAAATGGCATGTGATCAAAATGTATAATTGATGCTGGTTGTAGGGTGTAATTTATGATAAGAATAAAGGTTTATTTTCAGATTTCCAGGCCAATAAGTTTTTTTCACATTTTAATTGCAATGTAGAGTATCCTGATCTATAAGATGTGATCATGTTAGAATATTATTTTCTCTCTTCCCTTTGTTCTCCACAGGACAGAAGGACTCCAAACTTTTTCAGTCAATACCGCTTAGGCAAGGAAAATTAGATGTCACTGTGACTGTGGAGCGGAGAAGCTACACGCCACCACCAACATGGCAACGTGGCATGACGGCTTTATATAGCAGAGAGTTATGTGGAAGGAGTGAGCTGACTGAACAGAGACTTCATCCTTCAGCCCTCCTGAGCGTAAGCAACTACTCTTACCGCTGAGTAGAAGTCATAGCTGTTAAGTCCCAGTCCGCCTCAGCTGAGAAGGTGTGCTGTCCCCATGACCCAGAGGAAGGCAAATCCACAGCAGGGAAGGAGCCTGGGCTTCTGGAGCTGAGGGAAAACCTCCATGGACCAGGAGCTTCTGCAACGAGGTGAGAGATGAGTGACCAAAATGTTTCTTTTGTATTACACCTCAGGATGAGACTATTTAGTGTAAGTGAACACCATGATATTAAAATATACTATGCATCATATTCAATTTATATACATAGTCATATACAGCTTACACATCATATCATATATGTACACATATAATGCATGTAAAATATATACATGCATGTATATACATATATGTATATATACACATATGTGTGTTTATATGTATATAATGTATGTATATAATTTATCTTGTATATGCATTATATGATGCATGTATATACATGTGTATACACATAATACATCATATATACACATGTATGAATATGTGTATATGTTTATGTGTATAATGCATATAAAATATGTATATATATGCATATATACATAATACACATACATTATATACATTATATATGTGTATATATGTGTTTATATGTGTATATATAGTGTGCATAAAATGTATGTTTACTTGCATTTGTTTAAAAGAAATTTTTGAAAGGCAAGAGAGAATGAGAAAAAGCATCACTTTTCTTCTACCTGCAGTTAATACATCGACAAAAACTACAGGCAGCAGAGACTACAGGACATTGCCATGCACCCATTACCTTAAAAAACTATCTCTCCTGATTCTTAATTATAACTAGAAAGTGAATCGCTTGCAAGAAAGTCTATCAACTTAGCATTTAAGTATCAGTATTAATTACTTGTTTGAAGAAATGTGTGATTGTACAAATTGCTCAATGATGATTACAAAAGAGTTTGCATTTGCAAACAAATGTCTGTGCAATTTGCCTGGTAAGTACCGCTTACTACTGACAGAATTAAGCACAGCCTTTGAAACCAATGAGTAATTCATGTGATGATTTCTGTGTTCTGTGTACTCTGTTGCAACTGTGTCCACCTCCAATGGCTGCATTGTGTGAGTTCCTCAAAACTCGTCCATTTGAAAACTGCCTTGGTGTTTATTTTCTTCTGTATGATCTGTACTATCGCATACTTGATATTTGTCCTAAAAATAGCTCTCTTAAAAATTACCTAGGATATCTCTCTTGATCCCACTGAGGCCCTCAATAATTGCCCTTCATATTTGCTCCTTGGTGCTGTAAACTCCTTGTGATATTTGTTTTTATTCGTTGTATCCAATTCGTTTCTGGTCATTTTCTTTGCAGGCTATTTCTTTGTGACTTGTATCTTCACCTTTTCACAAGTCATTACATCTTTAATGGTCATCTATCACCTTCCGTTTCTAAATCTAAAAGCCAATCTTCAGTCTTCATATTACATGACTTATTAGCACAATTTGGCATGCTTGACTTCTTCCTCCCTTTTGTACTTTCTTCATTTGACCTCCCAACATCATTCTCTGATTTCCCATCTCAATGTTCACTCACTGATTCCAGAGACCCATGATCTAGGTTAACCTCCTTCCTATCTCTGATAAAAGGTCATTTTCTCAGTCTTCTTTGCCAGTTTCTCCTCTTCTCCATAACTTGTTTGTGTCCAATAGTCTCAGACCTCAATGGTTAATCATTTTCTCTATCTGCATTCTTTTCTTTGGTAATTTCATCTGGTTTCATGGCTTTAAATGCCATGCATTTCTAGCTACTGTCAAATTTGTAGCCCCTACAAATGATGGATGCCAACTGCATATCAACTTCTTGAGACACTTGGCTATCTATCAGACAGATGAAATTTAACCTGTCTAAACAAAATTCATGATCTGCCCACCTCGGTGTAATCGTCTCTGCTATAGATTGCAGCATGCTCTAGTTGATGGGCCAAGAATTGTGAATATTTCTTTGATTTATCCTTTTCTCTTTAAATTGTGTACACAAGAAGTACACAATGTGTCATGGAATCCTGTTGATTCTGGTTTATACAAATACCTAGCATCTAACATTTTTGTACCAGTGCCACTGCTACCACCTTGGTTAGCTCTGCTATCGCTTTGTATCTGAATTACTACAATATTCATATAACCCTTCAAAATATAAATAAGCCTCTATCACTCTTATTTTCAAACTTGCAAAGACTTCTAACTCAGGGAGAAAGACCAACTTGGGCTCTAATTGTCTATTTTCTCTATCTAGTCTCTTTCCCCTTGGTCTTTTTCTTTCAGTCATTCTGACCTCCATGCTGCTTTCCAATGTACTAGCTACTTGCACCACAGGGCCTTTGCACTTGCTGTTGGACTATTTTTTCTCCAGATACCCACGATCTAGGTTAACCTCCTTCCTATCTCTGATAAAACGTACTTTTCTTAGTTTAAAGTTTCACCTGACCAGCACCTTTGCAACTTGCCCTCCTTACTTCCCTACTATGTTTTCCTTATTTTTCCATGGCACTTTTCAACCTCTGAATTTGTTACTGTGCTAATTATAGCTTCTATTCAAACTCCACTTGTGCAGGAGTCTTTGTCAACTTTTGTTTACATGTGCATCCTCCACAATCGAAGCTATGTCTGGACCGAGACCAACGCTCACTGAATATTCGTTGCGTGAATTAATGTAACAGTGAAGCAAGTCTTTGCATCGCCCGATCAGCTCATCCTTCTGGGACAGTGAACTTAACTGACCATTTTGCTTTTGTGCTTCAAGGGTAGGGGGCTGGGGATTTAGCTCAGTGGTTAGAGTGCTTGCCTTGTAAGCACAAGGGCCTGAGTTCGATCCCCGGCACCACAAAAACAAAACAAAACAAAACAAAAACAAGAGTAAAAATGAATTATCTAAATATTTTAGTAAGTTTTGCACTAGCTTGTATGAGTAGTTTATAATGTATAGAGTTATTTAATAATGGTATAATATTTATCAAATATCGAGAAAGCCAAATGTAGCGAGGTTAGTAATTTGTCTAAAGCCATAAATCTTGTAGGACATGCCGACTAAACCTGCCTCTCCAACCCCAATTCATTGCTTTTCAAACTGTCTGTGACGAAAGACCTTTTCTGTTAAATTTCTCACCCATCACAGAAAAATACTTCGTACAGCTTAATAAAAATGAATTACCAGAAAAATAAATACCATGTAAACACCACTTATTTAGTATTGCATTTGGTGGGATTTTCAAATTGGTATGAACATTTCTAAATGCTTACTCTCGATCTCTATTGTTTATATTGTCATGAAGAGCAAAGACAAGTCGGCAGAGGCCTACAGGCCTTAGGAGAACATGGGGCAGCGCGGCCCTGGGCCACTATGCTTTTCCATCCCATTTCTTTCAGTATTCTTGACATGCAGCCCAAACTCCACAGTGGTGAGCATTCTGTCACTGCTATATTGCCACCTTCCTACCCACGTTAAATACACTGTTCTGTATACACCTTAGTCTAATATAGACAGCAAGGCCGCTGAAGACAGAGGATAAAGATGGAACAATACTTTATACAACTTTGTTCCCCAGTGTCTAAGTCACTTTCTCGTCACTAGGACAAAACAGGCCACACCCACAAGTGAAAGGAGGAGAAGTATATTTTAGCTTATGGTTTTAGAGGATTCAGTCCATAACGGTCTGACTCCAAGGCAGGAAGGGCATGGTAGAAGGGTCTGATGGAGGAAGGCTACACATGTTACAGCAGCCTGGATGTGGAGAGAGAAGGAGGAGGAGAGACCCCTCTAGTTCTCTCCATCCCAATAATTCTTCTGAGCAGGCCCCATTTCCTCACAGCACATTCAGCTACAAACAGTTAATCCCCTGGTAAGTATAACCACCTCCTGTGAGTCAGTCACCTTCCAAAAGCCCCACCTCTGAACACATGAGGCTTTTGGGGGACACTCCAGGTCTAAATCATAATATCCAGGGGACAAATAAGGGGTACAGGCATGTTTTGCGAGATGACTTATTCTTATGCTGACCTGGTCCCTTCTAGAAGAAATTGCCCACAGAATTAGAGGACAGTTATACATGTGAACTTACAGATGGAAGGGACACTAGAAGGACAGGGCTCTTTCCTTCTTCTTGGTTGTTCCTTTCATCACGATGCTCAACAAATTGGCAGCAAAAAAACCAAATTGGCAGCAGAAGTAGCAGCAGTTTTTCTGTTAGATTTCTAACCAGGAAAAAGCACAGTTCAGCGTGAGTGTGTCCAATGGTCGTCCAGGAAACGGCTTTGCATTCTGTGTTTAATCAAATTCATTGAGTTTTCACAGCATTACAAGCAGTTCATTACTGTCATTTTCCCCATAGATGATTCTATTCCTCAGCACCACTTACCCACTTAACACCTTCTGGCAATGGCTAGTGCCAGCCATCTGCCTCCACGGTGCCAAAAGTAATAACTTCTGGTGCAGAGCATGAACATTATGTTATTATATTTAATCTTTCCTCTGTGTGTGATCATTCAGCATAACCACCCTTCTGGATTAAAGAGAATTAGATGGCAAATAATATTGCTTCCATACTGTCTTCTCCTCCCAGTTTCTGTGGTTTAGTGCCAAGAGCCAACCACTGTTTAGACCCAAGGCAAACCATTCATCCTGGTTATGATGCCCGATCCTGACTCGGGGCCTTGCTGAACTGGAGAATCTGCCATGTACAAGCAGCACATTCTGTGCTGAACCTCCCTCCAATGTTTGTGAGGTTTTCAGCATGAAACATCATCTAGAACATGGATTATGCAAGGCAAAATTTTGATTCTCTCCAGAGCAATGGGGTCTTTGTTTTCCATTCCTCACTTCCTGTATGAAAGGAAGCGAGGGAAGGATGGTTTGTACGTGTTGAGCATAACACCTTGTTGATTTCACCCTGAAATCTGGGGCAGCTGAGTGTGGCTGATGACATCGAAAAGCCTCTCAAGTCAGCACAGGCAGGAAAAAAAAATTAGAACTCATATGTAGCAAACAAAAGCTAATTTGTTGATGTAGGAGTTTTATTTTTCAGTTTGTAATGCAAGTGTTGTGTAGGATTTTTGTTCCTGAAAGTTTTGGTTTCATAGGCATCCTTGAATCTGAATAATGACTCCTTATCCATTCATTAAATATTTAATATTCTGATTTGGGAATAGACCCTATTTCATTTCCGTACAGAATATCACATAGCCCTAGTATTTCTCAGAGTGTATTTTCGTAGCTGTACATTTTGTGTTCTGCTGTTCACTGAGTATCTACTAGGGGTCATCAGAAATACAATGAATGCTACATTAAGAAATAGATTACATTAAAAAATGCGTTGTCATTCGTCCCCCCTCAGATACTCCCTGTCCCTTTGAACACACTTATCCCGTCGTTCTTGTCACTTTGTGAAGCAGTCCTGAAAATTAGCTTTGGTGTTATTATGAGGTGTGATCAGGAATATGGTAAATGGTGCCCCTGAATGCCATGAACAGAAAGTCAGACTCACTAAAACATGATGCGTCTTCACCTACCTTGTTCATGGAATCTGGCGCAACTTCGGGCTCTTCCCAAAGTCGAAATGACCACGAAAGGTAAATGTTTTGAATCGATTCACAACATCAAGGCAGCCAAGACAGTGCGGCTAAAGACATGAAAGGGGACTTCCGGAGCTGCTTCAGAAACTGGAAAGAAGGACAGAGAAGTGTGCTTGAAGTGAGGGAGGAGTATCGTGAGAGGGAGTAATGGCCATGTGTCTTTTGCTGTGATATTGTTTTAATTTGAGCACACCATATTTTTCGACCACACATTCTGTGTGCTCCCTCTCTGGACCTTCCCCCAGCACTTGTGGTTATGCGGGAGGGACCTGCTTTGCCTGACAGTCCGGAGCAAGCAGAAGCAGAGCCGATGTGACGCCTGAGGCTCCGTCCTCCGTGCGATCTCGGAGGCTGAGTGCTAAGATGCCGGTGTCTGAAGATCGGAAGGGTCTGGGTCTCGAGTGGGCACTTGAAGATCGTGGTTTGGGAAATCGAGACCGGCGCAGGCAGAATTCACGTGATTAATAAAGTCTCCTGGTTAAACTGCCGGGATTTCGCAGTACTGCTGTACAGCATGGCCCATCTTGACTGCTACATCCACAAGGAAGCCCCTGCACTGCTCTTTCTCTTCTGTGGCCGACTACATCCACATCAATCCGTGCCCACAGTTACCATCTCCACCATCACAAGATCATTATTTATGTACAGGTTTTACCTACTCCTCATTATCTAATAAACATTTCGAAGAAAAAAGAGTGGGAATGAAACCAGTACACAATTGTGTTTCTTACCGAAAGCCAGAACCCATGAGTGTCCTTTATTTGAAAGAAAATTCTTTCTTTGTCTCAGGATATTTTCACCCCATTTATGAGTCTGGATAAAAGTATGAATTCTCTTGACCTTCTCGGGAAGCCCTTAGTCCTAAAGAAGTCTCCTGACGAAAGCCGTTCTTACAGGAATCTTAAGGGTCTTCCTTACAACATCGACAACATTTATTACATTCACTGGTTGGCAGGATACTCTCTTGAGCGCATGAAAATTTACATAATTAGTTCCCTGGGATTCTATGGTCAAAACAGCAACCATACCCACCCTCCTCAGCACATGTGATGCATGATCTTCACTCATCCGAGCGATACATTTGCATGTTCCAACCCCCGGTCATGCGCCATTTCCAGTAAAAAGTTGGTCAGTTCTCCATTTCTCTTCCGATTGAGACAGCTAATCGGAACCGTGAACAGGTCCTGTTTGCTTAAAGGGATACTGTGTAAACTCTGGTATTTTAATGTTATAGATGCAAAGCAGCTGACCGTTACACAATGAGGATGCTGCAGAGGCTGCTGCTGCTGCTATTTCAGGAGTGTTTCTCCTTACGGAACGCTGATCCAAATATTATATGTGGATATTGCTCTGGTTTAAATATGACTTGAATGTGCTGAAATTTAATGCCCGGGTGAGGGATTAAGAGGTTGGGAATTTAATCTGACTATGATGTTTAGAGGCGGGTCTCTGGGGGGTGATTTGGATTAGACAAAGTCATTGGTTGAAGGACACGTGCCCAAATACAGCTGTCTATGAGAAGAGAAAGGCCGGGGACCCATAGACAAATACATGTGTTCCCGGTTTCTTGTCCCGCGATGCCTGTGCAGCCCTGGGACACTGCCAGGAAGAAGGCCATCACCAGCTGCAAGCCCTCAACCGTTGATCAGAACGGTGGACCAAGATAAATCTCTTTTCTTCATGATGTTACCCAGCCACAGATACTTTGTTATAGTAATGGTCAACTGATGAATATTATAAAGATACACGTATAGCTGTTTTCTATGTCAGTTTACTCACTCTTAGTCTTCTCTCCAGCCCTCTGAAAGGGCAGGATTGTTTCCCCCACCTTGTTCCTCTGAAGCAAAGAGAGTGAGTAACTTTTGCAAATTCGTGCAGCTGTTAATTAGCAGAACTAAGTTGTCATCTGCCGGGATGACTTCAAAACTTAGACTCTTTATGACACTATAAAATACAATCAAACAATATTATAAAATAATACCAAATTCATAATATGTCAACATTTATACTTCAGAACCTCTAAGTATTCATAGACTGTGCTTCCTTTCCTGCTGCATTTTGGAAATGAAACTTTCTCTACTTCAGGAGGGGCTTGAGAGATTCACACAAAGTCCCTTCGAACCTTATGGAGTCACAGCTTTCTCAAGAAATAAAAACTATTTCAACCACAGTGGGGGACTGTCAGAGAGGAAAATGGTATGCAAGTCATTCTTTCTCTATGTCGAAGAAATCCCAAGGAGGCTGACTTTTGGGATTCAAAAATACATCTCTCACTTTTATTGGGCAACCTCTCTGATTTTCATTAATTCATTCACCTAAAATTATTGACTGAGTTCACATTCTGGGCTTAGCACCATTGCAAGGCCTGCACAGACAGCATGGGATGAGACCAGATGGACGGGCCCTTGCCCTCCCAAAACTTTCCCTCCAGTGTAACAAGACACATAATGCACCAGGATATAAGCTCATTAGACCACTGATCTCAGGGAATAAGTGACCTACAGGTTACAGTGCAGGGTAAGGTGAGTAAGAGTAAGTATGTGTAAAATGTGTAAAAAGCCAAAGAAAGAAAAAAAAAAAGCCAAAGAAATCACTAAAGAAAAACAGAAAAAATATGATGGGCATAGTATTAATGTAAAATGTAGAATAATGTTACTTTATTACATGGAATTGACAATGTACATAAATAATTGAAAATACTGATGCTTTCAGAATGACATTTGTGGATATTTTCTTCTTGAATTGATACTATTTCAAGTTAGAGTCTGTAATACAACAATAATTTTGAACTATTTCCCTTTAAAGTCAAAGTAAAAAGATTTAATAATATTTTAATAAAGAAAAATAAGGAAAATACGAAAATGAATAATAAACTTGCGATGTTGATATGACTACTCGAATGTCAAAAATGAAAGCAATAAAGATAGTACAACAATCTAAGAATGCAATATAATAAAACACAGAATACAAAGTTATTTATGATTGCTAGTATCATAACTGTATGATACTTTATATGCATAAAACAAAGATGTGAACATTGTAAAAACAGTGGAACTGGTTGAGTAGTCAGGGAAATTGGCTCGAAGACTACATTTTCTCACTTTTGGGATTTATTAAGTAATTTTAAATGTTTGAATGATTTTGAAACAAAGCACTCTAAAGATTCTGAAGCATACTTACTGATTTAAGAGGGGAAGCAAAAGTTTTCCTAATTTGACTTTCACATAAAGTGTTAGCCTATGTAAGTTTTAATACATGTTGCGCTTGCAAATGAGCATCTTAAATTTCCCATAAATTCATTTTCAATTCAATACTTAATCACTGTTAGACAGACACATATTCTGAGTAGGCTACTTAATCCATCAGTGTTGCCCTCCTCAAGGTTAGTTACAAGCGGCGCCTGACTTGTTTCCTGTGTCTTTTTTGTTCATGTTGAAGTTACTTCCCCTATAAATCTCATTGGCAAATCTTCTCCTCACTGCAGTTCCTGCTAAGAAGACTAATGTTTTCCTCCAAAGCATGTAACAATTATAACTGTAGATTTTTTTTCTAATTTTAGCATTCTTTTCCCTTTTTATTTCTTTGCATAGATAGGAGGTTTTGTACTAAGTTTCTAATATCACCTTATTTGCATTTATCATCAATACTTAGTATATACAATGCACTGAGATTCCCCTTAGAATAAAAAACCTCTTATGCTCAGAGGGAACTGGTTGGTCACCAGCATCATATCCAATAAACTTTTACTTTAGTGACTCACGTGTGGCTGTGGACAGTCTAACTCTCTGGGCAGCCACCAGGCCACGTCGCATTGTTGATGACCACTCACACCATGTTTGATGTGCGTTTCCTTCCGATGGATAATCCAGAATCTGGATGCCCACTCACGGCAACTCCAGTCCCAGGACAATTCATGTACAGCCCGAAATCGACATTCTCACTGCGTGATTTTGGAGTTAGATAGAGATGGCTGTTTTTTCTCCATCCCCAAAGAGCATCAGCAGATTCTTTCAGAGTGGCAAACACCAGTGGCAAGTGTCCTTTCCTTCCTGTCCAGCTTTCATCCTTCCTATGCAATATGAAGGTCACGATCATCTCTCTGTTCTTGGTTCAATCATGACTGATTCACACGTTTGCTGAGAAGCTGCCACGTCCCAGGCAACAGTCACTTTATCTGTTGAACCCCAGTATGAAGCCTCCGCACTCGAGGGCCATCTCCAAAAGCTTAGACAATACGACATTCAAATAAATAATTCAATATGATGTGGCGAAGATAAGAACCAGGAAGGTCATTAACCTGGGCACAGGCCAGAGAGGGGGAGGCTGGACACTGGGGGGATCAGAGAAGGCAACTCTGAAAAACTGACGTTTGAACACCAGCCTAAGAAGAGTGAAAAGTCTCATCAGGGAAAGTTTTGGAAAGTGTGTGTCTGGTAGAAGACAAGACAAGTTACAAGGCCCAGCAGTAAGGAGAAACTTGGGGTGCTTGACAAATAGAACCCCTGTGGCTTTCCAGGAAGCAAGGTCATCACCATCGTCACCATCATCAGCAGGCGTCATTGAAATGAAATTGGTGAGCGGAGAAAGGGCAGATCAAGAGCTAACAAGCTCTTGCTTAAGCGCAAAACCCCAGCTGCAACAAATGAGGAATTAAAAAAATTTTTCAGTGTCCACTTAAGATACGCTGATGGAGAATGTGAGCTTTCAACTCCAATGAAGCAAAATGTTACCCTCTATACCCCACAAAATAATTTATTCAGTAATGATTAGTTGTATATTATGCATTTATATTTTAATAACATTAAATAACAAAATTATTATTTTTGCACTTTGAATTTTGACAAAAACTTCTGTCAAAATCTGTATGCTGTCTTTAGGTAAAAGTACCTTATAATATCCTGATATTTGCCTTTTGGTTTCTAAAACCTAAAATACTTGTTTGCTATTGTCTCTACAGGAAAAGTTTATGGACTCCTGGGTTATAATATTCCTGGGGTAGCCCATTTTTTAGGCATCTTAAGTTTTCTTTTTCTTAATTATACTGGAGCCCACTTCTCTTAAGGCTAATATGCTTCTTCTATACCTGTGCATGAAATCTGTAATAGGAAATGAAGGCCTCAGTATATAGATGATACTTAAGTTCTGAAGTTATTCTTTCCAGGCCTGTCGCTGTTTTTTTCAGTTCTGTCAACCTGGTTCCCAAATCCACACATAGATGCCTCCCTTCGGACTGCGCCCACCACTGTGGATGGCCTCAGCATCTTCCCACATCGGAAGGCTCACTACCAGGGCTAACTGTGACTCCTGCCACTCCTGGTGCCTCTCACCTACAGACCCCTTCACACTTGCTCCCTTCCTTTCTGTTTGAACAGGTGGTTTCAGGTGCTTTTGCCTCAGCTGAGCTCTTCCCGTGGGCTCCAGCCAGCACCTTTTGTACATCATTTCACTGCAGCCCAGTGCCACAGACAGCAGAACACTGTGCCCAGTCCAGTGCCCCGTCACCCTTGTTTCACCTCTAGAGAGCTGGCCATTATGTTCCCAGCCATGCTCTGTGTGCAGGATGTATTCTCTCTAACCTCCTTGAAGGTGGACCATGCTTCTTCCTCTTGCTGGAAGGGCTCCTTCCCCAGTCCTTCTGACAGTGGGCATCCTTGACCATTGCAGTGGCTAGGTCCGTCCTCTTCCTCCCAGCTTGGACCATACTGAAGAGGTTCATTCCTCTACTAAGCAGCTCATCAATACCTGAGCTGACATCCTTGACTTATAACCTCCTGGTAACCTATGTTAGCATCACCCAGGATCCTTATCTTAAAATGTAAGCTCTGGAGCCTTTTGTTCTACATATTAAATCAGCCTAAGGGAATGAAATCCCAGAATTTAGCTTTTGTCATATGTCCAAACTGTTCTGATGCAATCTAAAACACAGGAATGTTTTGTATATTGTATTTCAAAAGGTGATTTATACTTTCTGAAGCTCCACAGAAAATTATATATAGCCATGTAAAAATATATGCACACAATACATATGCATGTGTGTGCATGGTCACACGTACAGTCCATATAGAAAAGAAGGTGTAAGTAAAAGGGAGCAATAAAAGGTTTCTGAGGTTTTATTCAAAACACACTTATTAAGTATCTATTGTCTTATGAAAGACATTATTCTGTGTGCTTGGAATAGAAAAGACAGCAGAATAGACAGAAACAAAACAAAAACAAAAACAAAAAAAAACAAAATCGTGCCCTAGTAGAAATTGTTAGACAAGTGATTTCAATGGATACATTTACAGTGTCTTTAAAATGTCATACTTAATATTTAGGAAAAGAAATTAGAGAAGAAGATGGATAGTTTCATGTTGGAGCTGGGGTTACAAATTTAAATGTGGTAATCGCACAGGGTCTTTCTTTTCCTTTTTCTTGTTCTTCTCATTTTTTTTTCTTCTTTTACTTTATAAATTCTTCAGCATTGGGAAACGTGGTTCTCCTTATCCACAATGTATTTCCTCAGTTAATCTTAGGATGCACATAAAATTATTATTACATTTTTTGCTAGTACTTCTATGGAAAACAGATTGACAAAGTAAAGCCCAGTATTTTTAAACATTTTTTTTCTTTTCTTTTAACTTTAGAATACCCAGTCAAAATTCTGTGTTCCACAGTTACTTTTGGTGAGTTATTTTCCCCTCCAATGAAGTTACTGTTCATCTGTAGTATTGTTAGATTTATTTGTAATGGTTTTTGTTCCATATTGAGTTTCCCTAATATTGTGTTTGATCTTGCTTAAATGTTTGATCCTATTTTCTGGTTACCTGAGCTTTTGGGTGTATTTTTTTCATTACTATGGTCCTAAGAGTCAAACCGAAACAATAAGATGTATCTAGAGAAGTGTTTTCCTCTCCTTATTACTGTTACCCTGTTCTCAATCTCCATTTTGTCCCATATTTTCTTACCCACACTATAGAGGTAACTAGTCTATTTAATTTCTTGTTTATCCATCCGCTTTTCTTTTGTACAAAGGAGCAGATGGATGTAGATATTCTTAGCGTCTTTTTTTCTAAAATGAAAGGGAATATACCGTAGATAATTTCTGCACTTCACCACTTTCCTTTGGTAATATATTCTGGAATGATCCCAAATCAGTTTGTGGAACTCTCCTTCATTCTGCTTATAGCTGCACTATTCCCCTGTTTTCCAGTGTGCCGTAGTTTGTGGAATTACTCTCCTGTGGAGGCGTGTTTAAGTTGTTTCCAACTTTTTGCAATTACAGACTACACCACAGTGAATAACTTGAGCATATGTATTTTCGTGTGCTAGAAACGTACCTTCAGGGCGGGTTCCGAGAAGTGGAACCACAACGCAAAAAGTACGTGCATGTGGGATTTTGTTAGCTTTTGCCAGTTCCCCCCTCAGGGTCTACACCCGTCAGCATTCCCATCAGCACAGTGGGAGAGTCCTTGTCTTCCTGCAGACTCATGAACGCTGCGCATTGTCACAATGCTTGGTTTGTAGTAGTCTGATAGAAGATGAATTCTGAGTTCTGTCAGTGTTTCCTTTTTTATTTCTGTAATTAGCAGAGAGATCCTTTTATTAAGGACCATTTCTGTTTCTCTCTTGCTGTCCTCTCTGTCTGTCTGTGTGTAAATTGTCCTTTTTCTTCACTTAAAAAATCAGAATTTTTGGCCCTTTGTGCCTTAGTTTTTAAGAGTTCTTTACATATTGGTGACACACAAATAAAATGACATTAGCACTTTAATTGTGGCATATGGTGCAGTTTTTCTTTCAGTTTTCAGTTGCCCTTTGACTTCATTTAGGTTTTCTTCCCCTCCTCGTTTTTGACATTACATAGCATATTGTTAAGAATGCAGTAACATTTTTCAATCTTTTCTTGTGCTGCCTTTGGATCTGAAGCATGGTTAAGAATCCCATCTCTACACCACGCTTAAAGTGGAGTTTGCCCATGTTTTGTTCTAGTGCTTGCATAGTCTCCAGTTTTACATTTATATCCTTAATCTAGCTGGAATTTATTCTTGTATGTGGTATGAAATATGAATCTAATTTTATTTTATTTTCCAAAAGACTACCCAGTTGTTCTAAGACCATTTATTAAAAAGTTCTTCTTTATTCCAGTGCTTTGAGAGGCCACTTTCACTATATAATAAATTTCCACAGATACTCGTGGCTATTCCTGGACTTTCTCTTCTATTCTACTCCTCTATTAGTCTACTCAAGTACCCACAACCAAGTGGTTGAATTATAAAAGCTTGGCAGTGTGTTATTCTCTCTCAGAGTAGGCTAGACCCTTTCAGACTTTTTATTTTCAGTAATTATTTTTCTTGTTGTCCATATATATTTGTTTTTCTATGCTAACTTCAGTGTAAATTTGTGTAATTCTGTGAAATAACACAAATAAAAAAACTTAAGTAAAAGTTTAGTAGGAAATTAAGAAAGACAGAAAACCACAATTTCCCTCCCCAAGATTCTCATAATCCAGAAAGGAACACTTCTTATCTGCTGGTAGAGATTGTGACTGGCCACTTCTCTAGACCCAGGCATTATAACTGGCATTGAGTGCCTAGTGGTAAAACTAACCAGTACTGTTCCTTCCCATGAAAATGTGGACGTGGGTCTTGGCATTATTTAGCACAGTTTGAAAATTGTCTGCATCTATAAGCTTTTCTCTTCTTGCTGCAAATTCTCAGGAAGGGAATTAGAGAAATTTGAGATATCGTTATGAAGTCCACCATCACCCCAGTTGGATGAGTCATGCATCTCTTCGTCTCCACACCCTCTACATCCACACTCTTGCCACTTCCGTCATACCGCTCCAATCCTCCCACCTCTTCCTGGCTCCCTCTCACTCTTTCCACCCAGGCAATCAGGCCAACACATCTTTATCTGCACAGCTGCATTCATGTCCTAAATTTTCTCTCTCCCTCTCTTTTGTATTTTTCTTTCCCTCCAGCCAGAACCATTTTTATATACATGAATCAGATCATGTCTCTCTTAGATTAACACCCTTCAGTGGCTTGTGACTATTTCAGTGGCAAACGTTCAAATTCCTCATGGTGGTTTCTGAAGCTCTGCACTATGTGGCCTCTGCTGTCCCTCCTCTTATCATTATGCTATTGCCACTTTCTCTGACTTTTCTCTAATTTCTAGAAAGTTCCTGTTAGATTTTGGATCTGAAATGTCCCCCTGAAGCTCATGTGTTGAAGGTTTGGTCCCCAAGGCAGCAGGGTTCAGATGTAGGGCCTTTACTACTGATTGGATCATGAGGGCTTGACCTAATCTATGGATTAATCTACACATGGATTCGTAGTTTAGTGGGTTTGAAGAGAAGGACTTTCAAAATTTATTTATTTATGGGTGCTGGGGATTGAACTCAGGTTCTTGCGCTTGCTAGGCAAGTGCTCTACCACTGAACTAAATCCCCAATCCTGAGGGACTTTTTTAAAAATAAAAATAATTTTCCCTCTCTTCCTCTCTCCCCGGATGCTGAGAGGTGAGCAGCATCTTTTGCTCTATGCTCCTGCCACCATAATGTTCCGTTTCACCACAGGCACAAAAGCATGGACCAATCATGGACTGGAACTTCTGAAACCATGAGCCAAAGTAAGCCTTTCCTCTTTGTAAGTTGCTTCCCTCTGGTGTTTTGTCATGACACAAAGTGGATGTTCCATGCCTCTTTTTGTACTTTCAGCCCATGCCTGTGAGCTCCTCTGCCTTCTACCCTTTGGTCGATAAACCTTGAGTGATCTTCCATCCATTCCTGCAGCAGCCCTTCTCTGCATTTCCAGCCTTTACTTGGCTCTCCAATTAGCACATGCCTTGACTGCCCGCCCTCCTTGAAATTCCCTATGACAGTCTTGACGCTCACTGATCAAAGGGATAAAAGAGGGAACCTCAGACTGAAAGTTTCCAACATCTGAATAGTACAATGTCATCGGTATTTTAGGCGACAGCATAGAGGGGGTGGTTGCTGCAGAAAATTGAGTAAAGTTTACTTACTTGCAGATAGACTCATTTAGATTTATGAATTTAAAATGTATACCTTTTTATACAGTCTTCTATAATTACTGTGGTTTGGATTACAACTTGCCAGTTGAGATTTTTATTTCAAGCACTCAGATAACAAAAGGCGGCCATTTCTTACATTATCTCCAACATTGCCAGGTGTTCTTTCATCATCAAATTGTTAAAGAAAACACACAAAACATATGTTTTGCATTGTTCCCTGCATAATGTGGAACTATAGAAATGCAGGATGCTCACACTCTCAGCAGAAATGACTGAGCATGAAATATTCATAAGTTTGATGTTTGTGATTATTAAGTAAAGGGCAATTTGTCATTTAAAAAATAGTTATTTATTAAACAAAAAAATTGAATACTTGCTATATGATAGTTCTCATAATAGAAGCTGAGACAGATTCCCCTAGAGGTATATTGAAGACTCTTGACAATAAAGGACAGAAAAACCTTAGGAAATATAAAAGTATTCCAGAATCAACACAACCAATACACATCGTCTTTGGCATCTTGAAAAGGTCTGTACTGTCATACTTATTTTAGTTTCCACTGGAGAAGTAGTACATGCGTAAGGCTTTGGGATTTGGAGACAATCAGATCTGGAGTTAAGTTTTCTCCAGTAACATTTCTTCTTGTGATAGCAGGCTTGTTACTACACTTTATTTAGCTTCAGCTTCCTTTCTCTGATCTGCAAAATGCCAGCAGCAATAGGAGGAGCCTTCTCGGATGACTTTCAACATATGAGAGGTGATGCATGCTCTGTGTCTCCCACAAAATGTGCACTTAAGGCATGTTAGGTCTTATTTTATTTTTATTGATTATTAATCTGATATTTCCTTCTAAAAATTGGTACTAATCTTTTACAAGTGAAAACCAAGTGGGACAAACCCAGAGTCAACAACCAACTAAGGTGGAACCCAAAGTGTCTGGATTTGGATTTCAAAAATTCCCGTGGTTCAAAGATGGCTTTGCTACTTGTTAGGTCTGCAGCTTTCAGGAAGTAAGCAGATTGCACAACCTTGACCTGTAAACTGAAGATAACTGTTGCTTTGTTTGTATAAATCTAGTGAGGCTTCAGAAATTGAAATAGTTTATGCATTGTGATAATAGTAAAACTAGTAGTTTTATTCTTTTTAATTCTTTCATTTAACACGTGTAGTGAGTACTTGCACTTTAGATGGGGTTAATTTAAATTTGTTGCAAGAGTAGAGATGCATCACATAACCTGCTCCCTCAAAGCCTCATCAGATCTATCAATAAGAAGACACTAAGCCTTTGGGTTTTCAAAAACCAGTGAAGCCATTACCATAAATTAATTAATTGCTATTTTCACGATATGCCCAACACCTAAAGATAAAGATTTGTAGGAAATATTGAAAGATTGAAACACTGCTTACGATAACAAACAGTAAGAACCCTAAGGCATCGCTAGTGGTACAGGGGATAAATAAATATGATACATCTGTGTAAAGGACTATCATACAGCTCCGAAAAATAAGGTGCACCTACACGAGAGGCAGCATTTTCATGGGAGGAAATGCTACATAGAGGTTTGGGGCACAGCGTTTTGAGTACTTGAATTCAAATTGCATTTCCTTTTGTACCGTATCACTGTGTGTCAGAGTCTTGACTTCCCCATGCCTTCCTTTTCCCTTTTCCTGTCTCTCTCCAATGGTGGTACAAGCTCCTCTTCCAGAAAGTGCTGTGCGGATGGTGTGGAAAGCATTTACCAAAGCGTCTGGTTTAGAATATGTACCGTAAGTCGGTGCACCTCCTGTTATCATTGTGTTATTATCGCAGTGGTCTATCTCAGACATGTCAAGTAGCTGTGAAGGTGAAAGAGAGTGTCCACAAGCTGAGTTGGATGAGAGCTGAATCAAATGCAATGGTTAGGTTCAGTGTTGACTTTGGTTTGATTTAGTTCTTGCCCAATTTGTTTTGCAGTCAGAATCATGGAAAGGATTAAATTCGCGAACTGAGGCATCTCTGTGTCTATGTAAAAAAGACTGTGCAATAGGGTGGGGAGCATGTTTATTGCTGAGAATCTGAAAGCATAGTCTTTACCTCCTTAAGCAAGACGTACTTCTGGAATAAGTGAGAAGAAATTCACATATTGTCACTCATTTGGAGGGTAAGTAGAAAACTGAAAGACGTGGGTGGGAAAGAAGGGGAATGTTACTTAATTTGCAAAGAACAACAATCTGTTTGAGATACTGACCATGTATATGCTTAGTACCTTTTTAAAAAAAATAATAAAGCCAAGCTGAATAAATAAGCAAATATACACAACCATATTCAAGCTGTAACTGCATATTGTTGGCATCTCTCTCTTTTGAGTCCTATTGATGAACCTAATATCTCTGTGAGTCTTTGTGTGTAATGACTGTGTGTTGGTGCCTCAGTCCCCTAGGGCTCATTTTCCTCAAGGTAAAAAAGGATGAAAACCTCTAGGCACCGCTTAGATCTTCAGCAAGACTTTGAATACTTTGAGCAATTAAATATCCTAGAATGAATGAGAAGCCATGTGACATGGAGAACGGGTTCTTCCAGTAATTCACAGTCTGTGGCTTTCCAGCTCTCACACAGCTGGATGTGGTAGGCCCCAGAGGCTCCTGAAATCGGGTCAACTTAAGTCTGTCTCAATAAATTTACAAACAGGCTTTATTAAAAGGAGCTGTTTCTTTGAGGCCTCTAATGCCATTAAAACTGAAGGGAGAAAAGTTTTAAAAAATTAAAGTCACTGTCTCTCCCCTCTAACAGTGCGTCAATCTATGTAAATTGTTTTTTAAATTGCTGCAGAGTCACTTAAAGCATTTTATTTAATCAGTGTGGGCGAAGCCTCAAGGTTTCCAGCTTTTGTGCTTGTGCTGTAGGGAGGAAGCTTCTCAGTGCTCTGTGACTTTCAAAGCGTTCTTGGAAAAAGGTTTTCCAAGAGGAATTATCAGTAGCATGCATGCCAAAGCCAGAGAGCTCAGCCTTGAGACAGGAGTCTGGACATGATGATTTGTACTGTTACCAGCTAGACAGGCAATCTTGATGAGTCCAACTTGCCCTCTGACAGTTGCTGATACGTGTGTCTCGTGGTCATGCAGGCAAAGGGCAAAGGACCTCATTTCAGAGGAAAACCACAAGCCCACAGGTCCTTCCTTTCAGGGCTGTGGAGAAAGGGCAGCAGACCCTTCTCTTCTGCAGGGATGCACCTCAGGCATCTATGGTGGCCTGGCACAGCAATATTGTTGCTCGCTCTCCCTGGATTGTGGCCAGAGAGCTGGGTTGTGATGATGGCCCCGCTTCATGGTACTTATATGGCTCTAAATGCACTAGCTAACCTTTCCACATCACACTTTTCAAATTTGCATAGCGGAATAAATGAATTCATTCCACTAATATCTGCACTACTGCTCTTTGCAGGACTTGGACTTTTAGAGTAATTCCAGGGGAACAAACTTCCTCCTAAAATGGAATGTGCTACCTCAGGTTGCTAATGGTTATGGGACAGTCTTCCTAAGGTTATCGATAATGATGGTATGTTCCTCCAAAGTATATTAAATATATCTCCTGAGATTTCTGAGAATCTGCAAGCACAGTCCTTACCTCCACAATCCAGAAAACGCAAGTAAAACCATTCACAGCACCCATCAGAGATGAGGCACTGAGCAAACGTGGACATTGTTCCATTTCTCAGTGAAGCCTCCTGACTGGGCAAAATCCGTCTATTACATACATGCATGAGTTCCAGCGTCCGCCTCTCCGTGGCATTATCACATCTATGATTTTACATGATGTTCAATAATTATTTGATTAATTGCTGATTTTCCCACTGGAACTTGAGCTCTGTCAGGACAGGGATATTGGCTTTCTGTTGCTATTATTTTCCTCTTTTTCCACAGAGGCATCGCCAAATGAATATCTAGGAAATTCACATTTTCATATTTTTAATGAATAAGTGACTATGCTGAAAAATGAGCCCCTCTCTCTTGTTATGTCTCTCTCTCTGTCTCCCCCTCTCTATCTCTATCACTATCTCTTTCTCAGATTTTAGGAAACCAGGACATTATTTTTCTTGCTTATCGAAGCCAGGATCTAAATATCTAAATACACGGCTTCTCTCCTGGATAACTGTGAATCAGTTGCAGCCAAAGAATGATACTGAGGAGCCTGAATTTCTCCAGTTCGTGACGGCTTTTCTCTGACCCAGAACCTTTGTATGACCTTGCTGGGTTTCTTAGCTTCTCCTGCAGCATTTATGTTGTTAACTGTGCTTTGAATATGTTCACCTCCATGCCTGACTTTTGATGGCCCTAATAGGCCTTCTAAGGGGTCTTGTGATGGAGAAATTGTCCTCCAAATTCTTTCAGTGCTCCGTGCACACTCTACCTGGCAGGTGCACTAGCAGTACAATGCATGCAGCAATAATTACCTCTGAAATCCTAAAACTACATACTGTTTTAGCACCTGGGAGGGATTTAGCTGAATGCCCATATTAGCTTGAAACTCAGACTAAAAGAAAAAAAGAACACCTGCTTTTGACATTTTAACAGCATTTGTGCAGACCTGCCGGCACACTCTGCGTGCCATGCCGGGGCCCAACCCAACCTTGCTTCCTAGTGTTCTGCAGTTTTTCTGTGGTGAGTTATTGTGCTCCCTAGAATCTGCCTGCATTCAATTTTCATTATCATTCGAAAGAACATTTTCATTTTGGATCTATGGAAGCCCAAGGTCGGGTCAGAGAATGAAATCAAATTGAGAGAGGGTCAAACATTCAGGACAACCAAGGCAGGCATGAATGTGAAATCGTTAACAAAAGGGCAACCTTTCAAAGTTTATGTAAACATAAGGAAGACAAACGTAGGAGAGCACAGGCTAAAGGACTGACTGATCCAACCATGAGTCACCTTAAGGGACGCCCTGGGCACATAGTAGGCATTCCGAGTCATGTTGGAATGATTCTATAGGACGACCAACTGACCTGGTTTATCTGTAACATAAGATGTGTGTGTGTGTGTGTGTGTGTGTGTGTGTGTGTGTGTGTGTGTGATAATACGGGAAATTAATTCTAGGAAAATCAGGATGAATTCATGACCTTAGATTATTATACAGCAACTTTGGAATTTTCTGAGAGCTGAGATTCAGCCAACCAGCACTCTGTGATCACCAAGTTTGCACGAGGGACCTCATTTCCTGCCCGCCTCCTCTCCCAGCTGCATCAGTTCAAAGCACAGCCCTGCATCGTGTCCTCGATGGACAATGCACTTGGAAGTGGAAAAGATGGCCAAAGGAAAAAAGAAGCGCTCCTCTTTGATATATTCAACATCTCCTTTCTTCCCTTTTAATCCTTTTAGGCAAAGAAATGTGGATTCAGGCACCTAAGAACTTTTAAAATACAATTTCAAAGGCAGGATTCTGAAAAGCCATCAAATGCTCTGTCCGACAGTGGTCCCTGCCCAGCAAATGAACAAGATTCTTTCAGGACAATGACTATGATGTCATCAAGGGCATGGCGATGTGCAGACCCAGACAGGGAAGCAACAAAAATCTGATGGAAACAGAAAACCCTGCAGCCTAACACATGGCTCCTTGCAATTAGAACAATCTTATCAAAGACAGAAAAGGAAAACAAACAGGAGAAAACAAAGAATTGAAATCAGAGTGTGAGCGATAAGACTACAGTTGCTATATTTATAGTCTAGAAGAAAAAGAAAAGAGCCTTCAAGGTAAGAAAGGAAAACCTGATCAGAGTTCAGAAATCCCTCCAGGGCATCAGCAAAATGAAGCAAGAGGCTCCTACATGGATGATAATACAGCAGTGCCTGAAGGTAACAAAGAAAAGTTTTGGACTGGATATCATAGCGTTACAGTGCCGTTAAAAAAATAAATAAATCCCAGCATCAAATCACACAGATGGGTGGCCCACCCCGTGCTAGAAATTCAAAACATGAGGTGCTTTGGACGAGGTCAGACATGGCGCATGTAGTTCTACTGCAATAAAAGAGAGGCTTCTGTAGCACCCACCGTCTCCAGGCGCTCCTCCTTTATATTTTTAATTGGACCCCAGCTGTATCACCGTAGGAAAGAGGGAAGCTAAATGGGCCTTACATGGAGGAACACAATCATCCACAAAAGCCAGAAACCAGCCTTTCCTCTCAGTGAATGGTAAATCGGGGCCACTTTAATGAGAGGAAGCAAGAACAACAACAACAAACTGAACCAGGCAGGACCTCAAATGCTCTCCTAGGTAACAACTACAAAAACTAAGAAGTATACATCAAATCCTTGTGTTTTAGCAATTGCAGGTATAAACTGAGGTACATTTAGAATGCTGGGTTAAGACAGATGCTGTGTCTATCTTAGGTAGAGTTAGCGTATGTGTGCATTGTACCTTCTGTTCTATTGTGTCCAGGGTGCTTGGTTGTGGTAGAATATTCTGCCACACGCAGGTCCAACATTTGACTGAGGTGTACTGGATACCTACAGTATATATTGAAATTTAAGCACTGGCGAGCTTATATTCTGATTGGCAAGATACATTTATGTATATATAAATAAAAGAATAAAGCAAGGCAAGTAAACACTTTGTGATAGGTGGGATTGAGCCATGACATCAATACCTTGATACATAAAGATGGTCTAGCAGGGAGGGAATGGCTGGCACAAGAATTCTTGTACTGTTATGTTCCGGGGACTCTAGGAGGCCGCAGAATTCACAGAAACTTGGGCATGGGTGCTGTGTGTGGAGTGGACAGAAGTGGTACAGTTGGTGTAGCATGGCTTCTTCCTTTCTAGAACAGAAGTCCTTACAGCTGAGTCCTTTTCTCATGTAGACACTGGCGACAAACTCCCTGCCATGAGCCCAATCAAGAGAAAGTGCCCACGGTGCTGGAAAGAGACAATGTGAGGAGTTGCCTCATGACTTTATGCATCTAGGACTTACTTCATGTATGCATTTTCCCACTTGTTTCTTCTATATAACTATTTCTTTAGGACCCACTAAATTGTTCTGGGCCTTGCAAGAAGAAAATGAAGAAGGCACAATCCCTGAGTTCAAGGGAACAATCCTGCTGATGGAGTCAGCCAAACAAATAGATGACTACGATGCAATTATCATTGTTAGTGTAAAATGTTCCGCACCGTCTTGATACTAGATGATGTGCTCTTTTGACCCAGAGACGATAGAAACAAGACTGGGTCAAATATTTCAAACACACACACTGTGGTACAAGCTAAAGCATTATTGGAGGGCAGGAAGGGGCTTTGGCTGAAGGGAGTAAACAATCGGTTGAAAGAATGATCACACTGCTGCTGCTCAATGAACAAAGACAGAAGCAGCTTTTACTGATTTGCTGGGGCGGGACCAAGTTCCAAAAGACAGTTCCTCTTAGGATACTCAGCGCATCCTGGATGCTACTGAATTTTCCTAGACCTGGCTCTGTAGCCCTGCACAGACACCTCAGCCTTGTACTTGCTAGGGTGCCAGAGAGGTGGTCAGCTTCACTGAGGAACTCAGTTCACGGGGGGCGAAGAAGTACAAGGGTGGGCTAGAAGAAACACGTACCGGCTCCAGTGGGCAATGGCCTACGTTAATCCTGTGTCCTAGTCCTGAACAAAACATTCTTAAATGGTCAGTATTTTTCCATGCAGAGCTGTTTAGAGGTAACCCCAGTGTGAAGACAGCAAGTAGGAGAGACACACTGTGACGAGAGAGACGTCAAGCCTTTTATCCCACTAGTCATTTGTTATACATCTATGTGCCAAGTTGTGATGGCCAAAGTGCCTCCATTTTATCCTGGCTCCTCCTCGATAGATGGCCTCCATGGGAACCCGACCTTTTGCCGAACTGTTAGCTCTCTGCAAGCCCCACATGAACCCACCTTCTGTGGGGCCGAACAACCTGCACCTAGTTTTGCCAGTGAATGATAAATTGCTTTTCTTGAAAAATGTATTAACCGACAGTTCTATAACAATCCTGTGATTCTGATCTAATTACAGTTTCTGATAACAATCCCGTGATGCTGATGAAATTGCTCTCTGCCTAAAAAAACCCCATTCTGCATCGCATCAGTTGCCGAGTGTTCTTTGGTGCATGAGCCCATTCTCAACCGCTGGCTAATAAAGGACTCAAATTGGCGTATACTCTGTGTGTGGCAACACTCCATCTCATGCCCAGATGCAGTGACTAGCGACTGGCCAGCAGGGTCAACTCAGGGTTCCCGCTTGAAAGTGAAGAGTCCATGTTCTCTGCAAAAGTGCCCTTCAGGTCCCTGGGAACTAGCCCAGGCGACTGGGATCATAACCCACATGGCAGGGGAGTTATCTACGGCAAGGCTAGTGAGAAGCTAGTAACGTATTTCTCACCTGAGTGTCCTCCAGAGTTAGTGATTTTAAACTAAGAGCAAATGAAGCTAGAGGGATTAAAGTTCTGGGTTTTTTTTTTTTTTTTTTAAATGAGGGTCTCATGATGGTTCTGTTGAAACCCACCATATACAAATGTGTATCCTGTCCCACCATTGACCTTCCACCGATGGCTCCTGACTCAGGTTGAGGAAGGAGCGTCCACTAGGGGGCTCTCACGGGAAGTGAAACTCTGAATGAACATCCCTGGTGCGTGAGGAAGAGCTGGCCAAGCCAAGTTGCGTAGAGAACCAGAGCGCTGAGGTTTGGAATGAGGTTTCCAGGCAGCGCAAGGCCCGAATGGAGGCACGGATACAAGGCACAACACATACAGGGAATCTGAAGTTTGGTGCTCTGATAGAATGACACTTCTTACTCTCCACCCACAAGCATAATCCTTGGGAAATACACAGACTTTCAGACACTTCCTGGGAGACGACGGCCCAACAGGAGCATGGTTGGAAGCGCATGTTTGCGTCTCCACAAGTTTACGAGGAATGTAAGCCCTGGGAAGTTGGGGAACCATCCTCATAGAGGACAAAGGAGGAGGGGAGGGGAGAAGAAGGGTAGATGTGCCTCTGCGGGGGCAGGATCAGAAAGTCACACAAAACGCAAGCATGAACGGAAAGCAAGGGCTACACAGGCCGATCATCAAATTTCATGGTGCAGTTCTTACAAAGACAGAGGAAGAGAGGAAGAGATAGACAGCCCGAGGAACAGAGGAGGAACCTCAGAAGACGAACACAAAATAACAGTATTTTATTTTGCCTCAGTGTAAATGAACTACAAATACACCCCCCCAAAACTTTCTATTATTTTGTTGATGAAAAGGAGACTCTTATATTACCAAGTCAAAAGACATGACTCACAAAATCTTAAAAATATTGTACTGATTTCTTTGTTGCAGCCATAATAAATTATCACAAATTTGGTGGCTCAGAGTAAAACAGCTGCATTATCTGGTTCTGCTGACGAGGGTCTCACTCTGCTAATGTCAATGTGTTGGAGAATTACATTCATTCTGCGTGTTCTGCAAGAAACTTTGCTTCCTTGTCTTCTACAGCTGGCAGAGGCTGCCCGCATTCCTTCACTCTCCGGCCCTTTCTTCCACCTTCAAGTCGGCAACAATGGCTCAAGTCCTTTTAACAACCCAGATCTCTGACTCTCTTTCTGTAATCACGTCCCTTTATTTTTCAGTATTGGTGATTGAATTTGGGGTCTCGTGAGTGTCCTAGCACCAAGCTATGCTCTCAGTCCTAGTATTTACATATCTTTAAGACAGGCTATTCATTTAACTAAGTTGCTCAGGCTGCCCTGGAACTGGCGATCCTCCTGCCTCAGCCTCCTAGAGGTTTTCCATTTCTAAAGACCCAAGTGATAACACTGTACCCACATGGATAAATTTAAGATAATAGCCCAATCTCCACATCCTTAATCTCATCTATAAGAGTACCCACTGCAATGGAAATATAGCCAACTATTCTAAGGATTAGGAAATAGGCATTTGGGGGAGGTACATATTATTTTGCAGACCACAAATATGAAAATTTCCTCCCATTGTCCTTACCTCACCTTGAACCAGTGATAGTCTCAGAACCCTGACTGGCCTGTAGAAAGATGTGGAGATCAGGGGCCAACATCATCAGTCAACAGCTTCACACTTGGGAGTCAGAAAGGAGAGTCTCCAAACACCCAGTCAGCTCACACACTTTGCTATTATTAACCAAGAAAAGGTGGCCTTTTCTTTCATTGTTTTTAAACTCTCATTTAAAATGTTCAAATTCCTTCAGTGTTACTTTATACTTGGCTTACACCGATGGGCTTAAGAATGAAGGTTTTCAGTATCTCTAACTTAAAATTTGTTGTGAAAATTTTGCCATAGATGATCTATAGATTTCAAGTTTGTAGCATGCACTTATTTTACAAGTATGTGCCCTTTCCCCACACCCATCTATAGAAGGTTTTGCCTTGTCATGAGGAAAACATCTGTAGGTTTGTGTGGATACAGATGAATAAACCCAGTTAGCATGAAGCCAGCCTGTGCAAGTATTTTAGTCATTTCTTCCAAAGGGGGAAAATTAAATAATGTTTTGCTGTATAATAAATGAATCTAGAGGGAGTGAAGGAAGCTTCATCTAGAGGCAAGAAAAGGAGTATAGAGATACGTGACAATATTTAATAACCAAGAGAAATGACTGAGCTCAGCATGAAATCTGGGACCCCTCAATCACCCCAGAGTTTGCAAGCTTTGTTTTATTCATTTTCAACAGACGAGGCTTAGTAAAGTGTGTTCACTCTCACGCTTTCCTTTGACTTTGTGTCTAAGTCACTTTCTTCCAACTCTGCATTTCTCTTGGACTCCACAAAATCATCACTTAGCCCAAAAGGAAAGAGGAAGAACAAGTCAGAGAAACGCTCAGCTGCCCAAATTAATGCTACTGGGAGTTAGCTGTTGGGATTAAACCAAAGGGGAGATAAACAGGAATGTAGAAAGTCAGGTTCCGTGTTTTTTAATGTTTTTTGCTCCTACATTTATCTTCTGGGTGAATCACAAACACACTTCCTGTCTTGCTGCATACAGCCTACAGAAGAGGTAATAACATTTTTCCTCTTAAGGAAAAATTTAAATTTTAAAAATAAAAAGTCCAAGTGAATATAAGGAAGGAATTGATTATTCATACCACTGACACTCACAATTCAGCACTGAAAGGGAAGGGTGCCCGTAGAGCTGGTTAAAATTATTTCTGGGTGTGTCTGTGAGAGTGTTTCTGGAAGAGATTAGCATTTGAATCAAGCGAGTAACTCTCAAACAGGAAGTTGAGAACAAAGGAGTGTCAGGCTGTGGTTTTCCTTAAAGCAATGGCAAATGGGAACAGAAAAGGGATCTATTCCGGGGAATTATTATAGATGATTTTTAAATAAAAAATTTTATTACATTTACAGAAGTAACACATTCAAAGAACTGTTGCTATTCTAATGCAAATAAGTGATCCTACTCCAAAGAAGTAGTTCGTTTCAATCTTTGTAAAATTTAGAATATATTTTATATAACATTAACAAATTATAGTCATTTTTAACCTATGGTTTAGCAGTTTTGATTTATTCAGTTGGGTAAATAACAATGCTAATACTTCTTTTGATCTTTTTTGCCACCTTCTAATTTGTTGTTCTTTGTAATGCTTTTACTTCATCAGGTTTATTAAATTCGTGATATGCTGAACAATTTTATAGCTGCTGATCATTAATCTTCTATTATCTTCGCAGCTATCCATTCAGTGCTTGCCATTTGTCAGTCTTCTGTCCCTCCTCCACGTGAAGTCCTCTATTTAGGTTAGAATCTTAGATGGTTGGATTGTGCTGCCAGCTAGTTTTGGGGAGGAGAAATACGAGAGGAATTCAGACTGAGAAACTTGGCCGATTGCCTTTGTGACTGAGCACCTAAACTGTGTATAAGATGTCTTCCTTACGCCTTCCTTTAGGACCTTGCTAACTTGTCCATTTTCCTCTCAACAATGTACTCCCCTCCTCATTACCGCTGCACTTTGACTTTCTGCAAATGTAATCTTCCATCACACACAGGACTGATGGATTCTGAAAGACGCAGTCTTCAAATGTAGAGTCTGCTCTTGCTGTGTTTAGTGTCTGTGCCTTACTGTGATTAACTCATGGAATAATTTACTTGACAAATGCTGCTGGAGGACGTGCTCCGCGCCCCACGCTTTACTAAGCGCTCGGCACACAAAGGACCCAGGATCATCACCAGGCCCTCCACGGAGACATCTCCACCAGGAAGCGAGGACAGTCGAGGAAAAAGAAAATCATGATATGAAGAATATTATATTGTAGAGCTACAAGGGAGCTTTCTATAGGCTGCTTGAAAAAACTATGATTTCCTTTCATAGCTATTTTTCTTATCTTCTTTTACTATCTTACATAGAAAAAAAAAAGACTAGTGGAGGCATGGCGAGTTACAATGCTATTAAGCAAATCGAATATCCCTGAATTTCTCAAACTTGGCAGTATTGACGTTTTGGGATAAGAGGTTCTTTGATATGGGGACTTCTCAGTGCATTGCTTTTAGCACCCTGGCTTTCCCCTACTAGATGACAGTAGTACCCTAAATGTCCCCGGGGTGTGCAGATCACTCCCCATAAGAACACCGCTGTAAGCAGCCTTCCTTCTGCTCTTCCCCCTTTCCTATGATGCCAGTTGTTGGTGTATGTTACATGCTCTCTATTATGTTGAGGTAGGTTCCTTCTATCTCTGATTTGTTCAGATTTTCTTTTATTATGAAGCCATGTTGAATTTTATCAAATGTCTTGTTTGCATCTGTTGAGATGATCAAATGACTAACCCTCCTTCTGAATCGTTTTTGTTTGTTTGCTTCATTAATTGTCTTACGAAGTGGAGACATCTGGTGGTGAGTTATTTTTATCTTTTTGAATCGCATATTCACATATTATTATCTCTTTGAAATGCTAGGAGGTAAGATTAATGAGTTTATTATCTTTAAACGTCTACTATGCTCTCGGCCTGAGAAATTAAATTCTTCTAAGTTAGTGATGAGGAGGAGTTCAGATTTCCTGGTTACCAACTGTGCTGTTCAGCAAATCAACGGCACAGAAGTCAGAGCTGTAGTTTTGAGTACAATTGCATATATTATTATTTTTAAAAATCTTCATCCTACTTCCCTGATTAAATACATCACGGTTGATATTTTTTCAATAGACTCCAGGGATTTCATTGGTCAAAATGTGTAAAGTGGAGCAAATGGTTAGGTAATGCTCAGACGACTGTTCAAACTCACACATCGACATGCATGGTACTGCCAAAATAATTACAACAAAATATAGTCTACACAGTTCACCTTAAAATATTGGATGGAAAGTAGGAAGGAAATCACTACAGGTTTGAATGAAGGATATTTTGACAAATTGAAGCATTCACAACATATGTTATAGAGGAGGTATTATTTTAATTTCATTTTTTTCTTACAAAAGTATTTAAAGTTTGTGCGATCATTTGCAAGTATGCATAAAAATCTGTGAGTGTGGTAAACCAGACATTACAGAAAAGTTAAAGTGAATTTATTTTCACTGTCTGTTTCATTTCATAAATGAGAGTAAGAAGAAGCTATTCAAGGCCAAAGTACTAATTTATGTAACAATGTTGACACTGAAGTTCTGTGTGCTTTAGAAATACTAATTCATTTCATTCCATATGAATCCTCTGAGGTAACATGCATTTTCAGTCTTATTTTTCAGATGAGGAAAGAAAGGGACAAAGAGATTAAGTAACCTGCTCAATGTCACACAGTTATTGAGTAATCTACCTGAAATCTGAACCAGTAACTCTGGACCTGGGTGGGTCTCTGCTGTTAATTGCTTAAGGCTGCCTCTCAACAGAAATAACCTAAAGTTCACACATTCTGAATATTTACTTAATCAATAAATATGAAATTATGGTTATATTTATGTAAGTAATATGTGTTTATGTATATACACAGTATATTCTGGGGAAAGTGTGAAAAGTTCGCTACCACTTCAAGGAAGTAATTGAGAATAACCTAGAAGCACCATAAATCTCAAGATGCCCGCCCATGGCCATCCTGCTGCCTACAAAATCGCTGCTGCGATGGGATGGAAACGGGTCTTCCATGAGCTTTATAGCAGACAGTCTTGAGCAGACAAATATCTACACACACTCTGCTGGGCCCTTGGCGGTATTTAATTATACTTAGTAATGTTGATACATTTCAGCTGATTTAAATTAATCCAATTGCACAAATAATGTCTTGACACGGAAGCACAAGGTCCTGCTTTTGATCCCCAGCACCAAAAAATAAACAAATAACAAAAAAACCAAAAAAACGAATTGTGATAATTATAGTTTTGCACACAGTTCTAAGAAATAACGCAAGGAGTCCCCTGTACCAGTCACCCAGGCGTCCCTCTGGTAACAGATTGCAGAATCGTACTCAAGATATTGACCATGATACAGACAAGATACAGAATAGTTCCTTCACAAGGGTCTGCCTTGTCACCTTTTGTAGCCACATCTGCAATCCTAGACCTCCAGAACGCCTGACAATGATACGTCTGTTATTTCTATATTTTTTTTCATTTCTAGCATGTTATATAAACAGAATTGTACAATATATAATCTTTTAGGAGTGACATTTTTCGTTCCTCATATTTATTTGGAGATTCAAAGGGTCATGTATTTTAGCAGCCCTTTCCTTTTTGTTGCTAAGTAGTATCCTATGAAGGTACCACAAACTTGTTTAGCCATTCTCTCACTAAAGAACATTGGGGTTATTTTTTTTTTTAATTTTTGAGGCTGTAATGAGTAAAGCTACTATATAATTTATGTACAAAGCTGGGTGTGGCAGCACACACCTGTAATCTCAGCACTCTGGCAGGGTCTGGCAAGGGCACTGGGAATACAAGCCCAGTCTGGGCAATAGGCTGACTTAGTGAGAACCTACCTAAAAACTAACATAAATTAAAAAGGGATGGGGATGTAACTCAGCAAGCAGGCCCTGGTTCAATCCCCAGTATCACGTAAAAATTATGTACATACTTTTGCATGCATATAGATTTTCTTTTGTCGAGGATAAATGCTCAGAGGTGCAATTGCTTGTTTAGTTATTGAAGAAACATTTTATCAACAATATATGAGCTATTCAGTTTCTCTGTGTGCTTGCCAGCATTAGGTGTTTTCTATATTTTATACTTTAATCATTTTACTGTTTGCATTGTACTACGTTTTTAAGTTTTACTTTCTTGATGTCAATCATCTTTTTATGTGCGTATTTGCCATTTATATAAACATTTTTGTGAAATATCTCATGTCTCTTTCTTGTTCACTACACAGATGCTTTAAAATTGTGAACATTTATTATTTATTCTTCATCTTTTTTCAGATATATGGATTGAAAATATTTTTGCCAGTCTGTAGTTTGTCTTTTTGTCCCCTGAACAGAGACTTTGCAGAAAAAGAGGTTTTAATTTTGATGATGCCTGATTTATTTTCTTTCATGTGGATTGTGCATGTGGTGCTGAAATCTATAAACTTTTGCCTCAGTCTAGATATTGAATTTTTCTTCCTTTTTTTTTTTTTCCAAAAAGTTTAGAGTTTCAAGCCATGAATTTGAAACCGTCTCTTTGGAGTTAAGTTTTGCCTAAGATGTGTGAGTTAGGTGTCAGGTGATTTCTTTCTTTTCCTTCCCTTGCTTTTTCATATATGTTTTAGAATAATAATGCCTCGAGCTACAAAAAAATCTTTCCGGTATTCTGGTAGAAATAAAGTGATGAAAATGAAGTTGGAGAACACCAACATCTTTATTGTGTTGAATTTTCTGACACTTCATACAGTATAGCGCTTCCTTTTGATGCTTGATTGAATGTTTACCACACAAGTCCTATACAGGATTTGTTTTATTTGTACTTAAGTATTTATTTTGGAAATTAGAAACATCACCTTATTTTTAATTTCAATGTGTACGTTTTATGATCAATACAGTTAATGTTCAAATTTAAAACATTACAGCAAAAGACACATTGCCCTTAATCCCCCTCAAAATATTCCCCTTCACTTTGAACACACTTATGCCACCCTTCTTGCCACTTTCTGGAAGTCCTTGTCCATGTTTTTAGTGGTACCGTCATGGCTGCCTTCATGTCCTGAATCGATTCCGCATACTTATCCTGGTTGGTTGTTTTGACTTTGAGAACCAGGAGTCGCGTGGCGCCAGATCTAGTGAATAGGGTGGATGGTGACACACTATTGTCTTTTTATTTGATGGAAATTGCTGAATCTATTTAAGGCTTTGGAGCAACCACTAAAGACATTCGCGAAAGAGGACTTCCAGAACTATTTTAGAAAGTGCCAAGAATAATGGAATAAATGTATTCCAAGAGGGAAGGGCAGCATTTTGAGGGGGAATTAATGGCAATGTCTTTTACAGTAACACTTTTAATTTTCTTCCTTTCTTTCTTTTCTTTCTTTCTTTTTGTGCTGGGGATGGAACTCAGGGCCTTGTACTTGCTGGGCAAGCGCTCTGCCACTGACCTAAATCCCCAATCCCAACATTTAAAATTTTTATTTAAATATTCACCACAGTGTTTGATCACACTTCATACATATTCATTATAGTATAAAGAAATGCAATTCATTTTTGGATGATTATCTTGCGTCCTGCAGCCTGACTGAATTTACTTATAGATTCTAGAAAGTTTCCTTTCTTCCCTCCCTCCTTCTGTCCTTCTTTCCTTCTTGATACTTTGTGAGTTTCCACGATTATGTTACCCAAAAGTAGACAAGTAATTATTCTTTCCTTTCTGGTGTGTGCATTTTTAAAATTTTCCTTTTCTTGCCTTTTTTGCTGACAAGAGCTTCCCATACTATGCCGAATTAGTGGGTTGCTGCAGACTTATTCTATTGTTTTCAGTGTTATAGCAGAAAACATTTTGTCTTTCTCCATTAATGCAATGTTAACTTTAAGGCTTTTAAAGTTATCTCCATCCAGTTGAGGAAATTTCTCTTTATTCCTATTTTTGAGAGAGGTTTTATGAAGAGCAGCTTTCGAATTTTGTCAGATGTCTTTTCTAAATAAACTGATAGGATCACAATGTTTGTCTTCTTTAGTTTGCCAATATAGTGAATTACAATGATTGGTGTATGAATATTGGACCAGCTTAGCAATGCTGCAATAAGCCTTACTTGGTCATGGCATGTAATTATTTTTATATTATGTGAAATTCCACTTGTGAATATTTTGTTAAGGAGTTTTGCATTTATATTCGTGAAGGATATGAGTCTGTCGTTTTCTTTTTTTGTGCTGTCTTTGCCTGTTTTTGTTATTGGAGTAATATAAGCTTCATAAAGTGTATTGGAGACTATTCGTCCATCTCTGTATTCTGGAAAAGATTATGTAGAACTGTTATTAATTTACATCTTAATATTTAGCAGAATTCTTCAGTACATTCAACAGGCCTTGGAAATGTCTTTTTGCGGAACTTTTAAATTAATTCCTTTCCCTAGTATTTATTAGGTCATTCAATTTAACTGTTTCCTATTGATTAAGTTTCAAAAGTTTGTGTTTTCCAAGAAATCAGTCTATTTTATCTTAGTTGTCAAATGAATGTGTGCGGTTTCTCATAGTATTCCTTTACTATCCTTCAACATCCTTTAGTGGCCAGTAGATTATTTTGTAGTGTTTAATTTCTGAGTGTTTGGAGGTTTTGCTGTTATGTGTTCATCACTGATCTCTAGTTTGAGTCTGTTGGGTTCAATAAACATACTCTGTGATTTCAGTCCTACTAAATATTTGAGAATCATTTCATCTTGATGCGATCTTAGCCTGTGTTCTGTGGTACACAAAAGAGTGTGTATCAAGTGTGCTATGAAGCCTAACTGGATTCTCTTGGTTAGAAGTGATGCAGCCGAGTTTTTCTATGCCAGGAGTTTCCATCCCGGGCATGGGATCCGGCCCACACAGCAGGCTGTGAGCCAGCCAGCTTTGTCTGTATTTCTAGCCGCTCGCCAGGCTTGCAGCACCCCGGGGGTGCAAGATCAGCAGCAGCTTTAGATTCTCACAGGAGCATGGCCCCTTCTGGGACCTGCACCTGTGAGGGACAGAAATTGCTTGCTCCTGATGAGAATATAATCTAAGTCCTTCCTGCCGCCCGCCCTCCTCACTGCCCTCCCCACCAGTCTGGGGAAAAACATCTTCTACAAAACTGGTCCCTGGTGTCGAAATTTGGGGACCACTCTTCTAACCCATTGCTGATTTTCTGTGATGCTGTTCTATCTATTGTTCCTGGAAGGGTGCTAAAATTTCCAACCTTAATTATGTATTTCTCTTCTTTCCCTGTCGGTTACACCTTTTCTTGCTTCCCTTATCTTATAGCCCTGTTGCCTGGTTACATGCACATTAGGATTAGTGCGCCTTCCTGGTGGACTGACTCTTTCCATTCTATGATGTCCATCTCGCTCTCTGATAATTTTTCTTTTCCGATAATTTTCTTTCTTGAAATCCTTTAAAAATAACAGAGCCAATTCCACTTTCCTTTGATCAATGTTTGTACATCATTCCATCCGTTTATATTGAATTTACTTACATGTATAATTGTACTATAAATTTCTGTAGACAGGGTGTGGTCTGGCCGAGTTCTTTCATCTACACCGTCACCACCTCTTAACTGGCAAATGTAAACCATTTATATGTAATTTAATTATTGATGCATTAAGGCTTAAATTGACTATTTTAGTTTTTTGTTTTAAACTTTTCCTGTCTTTCGGGTTTCTCTGTTCTCTTTTATTGTGATTTCCTGTCGCTTACTCGAACATTTGCTGAAATCTATATTCATTATCTATACTGTGTTTCAGTGTTTCTTTTTGTATAGGATTTTAGTGGAGGCTTTAGGTATTACATAATATATACCTAATGTTACTGTAGTCTACTAGTTTCATCAGTTAAGAAAATTCAATTCAATTCAAGGAAATTATGTTAAAGAACCTTACATGCCTTTATGCACTTTGCCTTCCCTCATTTTAACACTGTGGTCTAAAACAGTTTCCTCTATACACTTACTACTAGATCAGACAGTATTACATTTTTTTTTGTCACTGTGATACACAACTGAGGAAACCCGAGGGAGACTGAGAGTCTCCTGTATTTATCTATAATTGTGTTTAGTATGTTTTTCCTTCAAATGCCCCAATATTCTTTCATCATTTTCTTTATGTTTAGAGAATTTCCTCTACACTTTATTTCAGAAACCCATTAGTGATAATTTTCATCCTTTTTGCTTCATATGAAAATGCCTTGATTTTCCCTTCATTCCTGCAAGATCTTTTGCTGCATATTGAATTCTACATTGAAAATCATTTTCTGCAGCTAAAAAAATGTTCGTCTCTTCCTTCTGACGTTCAAGGTAGCTAGTGAAAAAAATCTGCTGTCATTTGTATTGTTTTCCCCTTCTTGGTTGAGATGTTATTCTTCTCTCTCTACTTTCAGAAAGACAAAATAATTGGCCTTTAGTTTTCATAAGGTCACTGAGGTAACCTTAGTGTGGATTTCTGATCTTGGGGTTTGCTCAAATTTGGCATTTGCAAGTTACATCTTTTGCCAAATAAGGGGCAAGTTCAGCAATTCTTCGAGTCCTTTTCAGTCCTACCTTCTTTTTTCCATCTTTCTGTGACCTAACACCAGCGGCTGATCTTTTGTTATAGTCACAGCAATCCATGAGGCTCTTTTCTTTGCCTCCCGATTTGTTTTCTCTCCGTCGTTCAATTTTTGTTATCTTTTGTAATTTCTGGTTCTTTTCTATCATCTCCAAATGAAATATGTATTTGCTGAGGCTGTCCATTTCAGTGTCCAGATTTTCTCTGTGTGTGTATGTGTCCACGTAGGGTTGCAATTGCTTGTTGAAACATTTTTAAAATGGCAGTTTTAAAATATCCATCAGCTAATGCTCATATTTCTGTCATTGTTGTTGGCATCCGTCGAACATCTTTTTAAATGCTGCTTGAGATCCTCCTGGCTTTTTGGCATGACTAAGAATTGTTACTTGAAAATTAGGCACTTTGGATATTCTGGTATGAGCGTCTCAATTGTATTTAAGTCTTTGCCTTTAGCTGGTTTATAAAATTCTTTTGAGGCTAGAAGCTTCCGTTTTATTACAGCCCAGTGGAAGTCCATGTTCCTGTTCGTAGGCTGTTAATGCCTGATCAGGAGGGATTCTTCTTACTGCTGTGCAGAGCTGGAGAGCTGGCTTCCTGTGAAGCCCGCCCTGAGAGCAGCCTTACTTGGGAAGGTCTGAAATGATCTGTGACTACTTCCCACGTCTTTCGCGGATGCCACGTTTGCATGGGGCCTGGCTCTTGCCGAATGGTGGGGACAGTTTGAAATCTGCACTGAGCTCGATCTGAGGTCGCTCCTGCTGGAAGGAGGATCTCCTCTGCTGTGCATGAGGGTGGAGATTCACACTCCGCGATGTTTCCTCTGACCTCATGGGGATAAGGCCGTTACCATCTGGGGGGAGCAAAGTTTCATGTTCTAAAGGGTGCCTGTGATAGTGCCATGAGAGGAAGTTAGGTGACTTGTTTCAGGCGTGCGAGAACAGAAGTCTGGCTTCCTACTCAGCCTTCTCTGGCACTGATGGAAAGGAGTGCGGTTTCGTCCTCTGGGTGCTTGGCTTGAGTGGAGCACTCCTGGTCTAAAAGCTTCCTGTCCTGCTAAGTTTCCCTTTTCCTGGTCCCTTGGCTAGAGATAGCAGGCATTGCTTGTTTTTTTGTTTTTTACCTGGAATCTGCTGATCCTCCTCCTCCTTCTCTCCTTCCACCTCCTCCTCATAATCATTTTCCCCTTCTTCTTTGCGGTTTGTGCTTGTTAACTTTTCCACATTTCCAGTTTCTTTAGCTTCCAGTCTAGGATCGTGAGGCCTAAAGGAAAGCCAGGGAGTTTACCACGTGTCAGTGGTGGACTGCAGGTCTCTAGCTGGTCTACCTTCTTCATTCAGTTTTGAGTCTTTTTATATCATATAGATCATATTTATATATACATAATTGTCAAAAGTTTCTAGTTGTGCTTGAAAGAAGGAATGAGCAAATATGTCTACTGCTCTTCCCAGAGGCAGGAGTCCTGGTTGAATTTTCAAGGTAGAAATTTTAGAATCTTCTTTTCTATGGTTAACTCCATGGTTATCTCCCCCCTTCTTGGTGCTAAAAGAGCCCCACACCTGCTGAGGTAACATATCCAGCTTCCGGGGTGAAACCATAATTAGAACAACTTTCTCTTCTTCTCGCCCTTTAGAAGTATATCTGTGACCCACATCTCTGGGAACTCAAAAGAAATGTCCTAGCAAACTTCTGAAAGAGTTTCATTCTTCAGAAAATGAGAAAAGATTTTAGGGAAAGTCTGTGTTTCCCACACCGCTTTTAGACAGTGACCTGCGAAAGATGTGTGGTTTAGAGTGGCAGCTGCTTTCTTGGGAACAAAATGAAAGACATTTTAACTTTAATGCCCTATTTAATCCTCATCACAATGCTATCATTATCTCCATTTAACTTGTGCGAAAATGTAGGCACTGATAAGTTACTCATCTATAGTCACAAATCAGTAAGATTCATATAGAAGTCTGGGACCCCAATTCCTCTAATATTATATTACCACAGTTAAGTGCATCTGGTTTGGTTCTTTATCTCTGTTAACTTGTCTGATTTCTGCCAGATGTGTATGTGGGAGCGCATGCACACGTGAGCGTGTGCACACACACACACACGTGCACTTTTCGTGTACACAGAAATAAAAGGAATTATGGTCACTGTTTCTCTTCTTAATCTAAGTTAGGCTTTTACATCATGCATTTCCTTGAGCTCCTCAGGATATGGTATAGTTTTTAATTTTATTTTTTATTTTATGATAAAAATTGGATGAGCTCTATTATAGACGATTTGGACTTCTTCAGTCATTAGTTTTCTCCATGAAGATAAAATTCAATGGGAATGGAAAATGTAGGAGAACACACATAAATGTACCCTGTGGGTAATAGCAAATTTATGTGCCTGGTCATTCATCAGTCTTAAGCCTCCATCATTTTAATCAGGAGAGCTGGGTCCTTATTAAAGGCAGGACTGGTGGGCCACGTGAATCATTGCTAGAAGATGAAGTGCTGAGATGACTCTTACCCAGTAAGAATGCCACGTTTCTATTATCATTCCACAGTCACTTCAGTCTAATCTTTTGAAGTCACACTAGCTGGATATGGCAAACCACTGAGTGACCCCCACTCCCCGGCTGTCCATGAACCGAAGTCTGGTTCTATTTCAGGTGAACAGCTATTGGAAGGTTTTCAAGCACTGCCAGGTGGCCCCTGATACCACAGCGATCATCCGTATTGAAGAACAAGGATAGTTCATCTTCAAAGGACATTGGTGGACATAATCTCAGTTAATTCTCCCAGCAGATTTATGAGACATAGATATTGGTAGTGAGGATCACCATACTGTAGAGAAGAAATTGCAGTGTAGAGAATTAAGGAACTTGCCCATGATCATCAGCTAGAAGAGTTGGGGGTGGTTTATAATCCAGCCAGTTTGCTCCTAAACTCACTGACCTTACTTGCCCCTGAGGATATAGATCAGTATATTAGCAACCAAAAATATGAGAGAAACATGAAAGGGCCTAAAATTTCATCAGACACACAGAGACTATGAAACAAGATGGCATATGTACACAGCAGGCATATTAAGGAACAAGACAGGATTCGACCCAAGTCCACTAGCTTTCGAGGTCCACATATTTCTTTCTCCAATGAGCTTCATACAAGAAATTGCCCTGAGAGGTAAGATTTATTCCTCTCATTCAAATCAAGTTGCCCCACTAACTGGCTATGCAGGGACAATATTAAGGCAAAGATTTGCCCCAGTTTCAAATTCAGCACACCGTGGTATTCTAAATATTTGGCTTTCTTCCATAAGCCAGCTCTTACTGCAGCTCCCCTGGCTGAAATATTGTGTCAGACTGACATAGCAATAAATGTAGTAACTGCCAAATTTATAGACCAGCAAAGAAGGCCAGAATTCCAATTATCAGCGAACCAAAGAGACCATCTTCAATAAAGAAGATATAGTGAAAGGTGTCTGATGAAGGAAAAGGTGGGGGCTGTGGTCATCTGACTGAATAAATGCCCGTATGATTTTGCCCCTTTCTGGCCATGAAACACAAGAAGGCTACCTACATCTCATGCTGGTGTCCACAGACATCTAGGCTATGGATTTAACTTGAGCTTCTTTGAAGACGTGCTGAGTCTACAGTATCATGCTTTTGAATCTTTGGAAGTAAATCCTATAGAACAAGCATCTTTTACACTTTTGTTCTGCATAGAAATAGTGGTATTCAAATAGTGGTAACTGAATCAGGATATTTACTATAATATATGTTATTAAGGGAAAATATGAACTCTGTAAAAACATTTGCAATGTTAAACTGACATATGAAAAATAACTAATATGTCCTTAGCAGTTACTGAATTCTTATTTGGTATCAAGAAATGAAAATCCACTGGAGACCAAAATGCAGCATTTGTATAGGAAATTTGTGGTCGCATTTCTGCACTGTTCCCTAACTGGAAAATTTTCCACTGTAATCTTATGTGCTTATTCTTTGAACACATGCTATTATTTTTTAAAAGTAAACCCAAGTAAGAGTTTTAATAGATAGCTTTCTAATGGATATTAATAAATTTTTATTTAGTCTGGGCCATGCAAATATGTACACAATATACTGTATATGTTCAATATTTATGGTGATTTTCATTGCCTTATGTTTATTCATGTTTTATCATTTACAAAATTCATTTGTTTAGCAAATATCTGAGGCCATTCTGGGTGCC